>BGZK01002335.1:0-62982 GCA_005406025.1 Eumeta japonica | reverse complement strand
TATAATAAATTTAATAAAATAACAAAATGAAATGAAAAAAATGGTACAACATTATAATTAAATAGTGAAATTTGGAATTACTGCAAACTACGAAAGTTAAATAGCGATATCGATATCAATTAGACACTCGAGCTTGAATTTGGGAAATTAATCCATCGGTGTTTGGATTAATTCCACTGTTACAAAGATGTAAAGAATTTTCCAAATTATCGTCAGTCAGCCTTGTACGATGTTTTGATTATTTATTACCTTTCATCATTAAAAATAACTGTTCGCATTTGTAAGTTAAGCAAAAATTAATCATCTTGCGAATTTTTTAAGTTGTTGAAAATGGTCTTCTTCAAATTATTTTTGTTTAATTAATATTTATTTAATTGTAATATCGGAGTATATAATATTGCGAACCACATTAATAAAATAGATAATGATAGTAGAAAATTATATCAGGTAACGGCGTAGCATGACAGAAAGTCTATTGACTAGAACAGGGAAAAGAATTGGTTTGGTTTGGTAATTTACATTCATTTGTAATGACAAATGAATGCAAATAGCCATAGGCTGTTTAGGTCATTGAATGAATGTAGACTGACAAAAGGAATTTATACCGCGAATTTTTGATGAAAGGTAGCACAATGTTTCCTAAAAAATCTTATGCGAATTGGTAACAAAACAAAGAAAGGCCTTTATTACAAATTATGTAGCTATAGATACCCAATTTACAACTGATAGAAGTCAATGAAGCAAGAGAGATATACTGTGATCGTACTATTTGGAAATCTGGGGTCTTTTTTTAATCTTTTAGAGAATAAGCGTAAGAATAATATAATATAAATTCACGCAAGATAGGTCACTACCTATAGATAGGTCCCACCCCTGTGGGAAGTATAGATTTGTTTTTATTATGGTTTTTGCATATCTCTCTTGTTTCACTGACATCCATCCATTTTTTTAAGCAAGCTCGTCGATTTGGAATGCTAAAATTTTTTACTCTTTTTGGAAGTTATACTTCTCTTGGTGCGTTTTGAAAAAATGATAAAAGTAATTTTTTGTGACACGAAACTACGGTATGAAGTTCTCGTAAAGGCTTTAGTGAGCAATTCAGGCCCCTGATAACCGATGTGCCCATTCAGTCACTTTACCGTAGGATGTTATTGCAATAGACATAAGGGAACATACCCATACTACGTAACCCGTTCATAGGGGGGTCTTCAACGATACCACGCTTAATCACAGGACGTGGGGGTGTTTCGGAGACAAATTGAAATTATGGCGCGCAGTGTTCAGCACATTTTTTAACTCACAGATGGCAAAACTAACGAAAATATGCCGGGACGCCAGTTGATTTAAAACTGATAGTTTTTGAACTCCTTCGGTAGTGATGTGCTTATACAGTTTACTATTTATAGTTAAACGTAATGACTCGTTACAATATGTTTTTATATAAGTATTTTCTCCTTGATTAAATTAACTATGTGTTAGTAAAAAAAAAATTTGAAAATATGTATTATTAGGAGGGGGGGTAAGTGGTCTTAGCATATACTACGGTTGGTCACCGAAGGGGGGAAAAATTGCAAAATATGGATCACGTAGTATGGTTATGTTCCATAATTTAGAAATAAGGTTAACATACTCCAATTTTCAACTTTATAATTATTATAATTTCAAATAAAAGATAAAATTGATATTATACTTTGCATAAGATGATAAGTGTTAATATATTTAATTTTTCAAATTAAAATTAAACTCTATCAATCGTATTAACTATCTTACTCGAGACCTTTTATTGTAATTAATTATTTGCATGCAAATAAAAATATTTATTTACACGAGTTTATAGATTTGAGGTAAATTGTCGATATGTAATAAAAATAATACATATCGACAATTTACCTCAAATAAAAATATTTGTTTACATTTTAAGTGATTTTTACTTTTAAATTATTATTTAAGAAATGTTTCATTCTAATTATTTTTGGTACACGAATTGATTTTTTATAAAGAAATGCTGGAAATCAATTAATTTTATATATTTATTTTTACGAACGTAGAGAAATGGCACGCGGCCGAAAACTTCGAGTTGTTTTTGTTTCGTTACACGAGAGAAGTATAAGTTCATACGTGCGTACACGAGTACACGTATTCTACTTAATATGTCAACAATTTAGTCTGCTTACAATTTTCTTGGACAAACCTTGCCGACCTTTCCACGTCACACATTTTTTCTATAAATTTCTTTTGTCAGTCTACTTTAATTCATCCTTTCTTAATTCTACCGTCTACTTTAATTCTACTTTAATTCATCATCCATCAGCAGATGACCAAGCCATTGCAACGTACTCTTTTCTACTCTAGCCACTTCATCATCTTTCAGACCAAATGCTCTCTTTTCGCTGTTCCTACAAGAATATTTCAAAAAAAAATCCTCAGATATTATGCTGAGATTGCATCTCCAACGCATTGATTCTTTTTTAATTTTTTTTTCATTCTCGACTTTCACTATCGTACGTAGGCATTGGGATTCCATTATGCATAGCTAAGCGCACTTGTCGTGAAACACTTTAACTAGCCATAATGACAAGAAAAGCCCTATTCAATTTATTTCCCTCATTCACTCTCCAATATCTTCATCATGTTTACCGTCATTTGTAAACAAACTTCTTAGGATTAGAAGATGAGAAATATAGAAGACGAAAGAGTTCAAACAAGTACGATACATGTATCGTATTCAGTTCTGTATTGGCTTCTTAAAAACATCATGTCTTAGTCTTGCTGACTTTTAGTTTTATACCTCTTTTCTTAATAGAATCGTCCATTTTATTTACCATAGACTGCAACTCGCACGCCGATGGCGTAAGGATTACTTAGTTATCGGCGTACAGGAGGCATTTGACAGAAAATTCATCCATTTTTAGTCCACACTCAAACTCTTTCAAATCAAACAAACTGAATAAACAGCCACAATGAAGCTACACACACCTCCGGATGTCAAATCAGTCAGCGTATGCCCCATTTATTCTGACGCAGGAAGTAGAGCCTCTGTATAGAGATAACAGTGCCGTATTAATGCCCTAATTACACCATGTATGGATAGGGTTTTTCATAAATCATTCCTTTTTTCTATAAGTATCATAAGGTTTTTTTCAGATCTCCGAAGGTACAGAACACCTTTTGGCTCATGGTGAAAAACTAAACGTAAAATAATTATTAAATAAAAAAGACGCCTGACCTTTGATTCCTGATAATGGTAAAAGGTTACAGTATCTTTTCTGCATATACCATAAAAAAGTAGAACAGTTTTCTTTGTCTTTGTGTAGGTAGTTATTTACGAAACCACTTTCGAGTTAGAAGTGGTTCATAAAATCTATTTGGGTAAGAATTCGCTAAACGTGACAAGAATAGCTACCCAAACCTGTAATACAGCAATAAATAAAACCCTAGGTCCTGCGTTCTCTTGAAACTCTCAGAAAAACTTTGGGATGGACGATTGTAAAACTACAGCGATAGGTCGTAAAAGTAAACGAGTCGATTTCCGGCAAACGAAAGAAAAAAAAACTTTAGTTAGTCCTAAGTTATACTAGTCCCAGACAAAAGGTCGATGTGGCGAAGGGCCGTGAAACCATTATTACCTTGCTAAGTGGAATTATATAAATATTTGTGTTTGTTATAAATGTTTGCGATTTACATTTTAAACAAATTTTAACGACAATAAAAAAGAAACAGATGTTAATTCTAAAATTTTAAAACTATTTTTAAAATTTACTAATCTAAGTGATTAGCTATTTTTTTTGGTTTGTGTTAATCGGGAGCTACATATCCAATAAAATCTTCTATTAAAGGTCGTTAATTGTCGTATTTAATAACATTTAGAACTACTTTAAACTTAGTAGACTTTCTTATTTAATTTATGTTTAAATAGACTAACTTATATTTCATCGAAGAGTTTGCAAAGTTACATGAATTTCATAACGGGAGCGTCTCGTAGCCCGGTTATCCAACTCTGATATTAAACGTATCTAAAATTTATCAAGTGCTTGAGCTTTAGGGCTTTTTAAAAGTTTTACTTTTTGTTGGCCGATCTGTTAAGATAAATGAGTTTATATATCATTTTCAAAGCATTTAAATAATTAAATTAACTATTTGTTATTTGTACACCATTGCTTATATGGTAAGTGGCCATTTAACCGTGCACATTATTTAAGATAAACTAACTAGGGATGAAGTTTTTGTGTGCCTAATATTTAAAGAAAAGCTCCTAGTTCTCCTTTCTGGGGCGTCCTGAGGTTTAAGTGACCTTGGTTTTATTCTCACTGATAACTATCAGTGAGAATAAAAATCAATACAACTGTATTATCAGTTATGTATGCATATATTATAAGATTTGTAATGTCAGCAGAAGTCAAACTGAGTGTTGTGAAGGGAATTCCATCAAACTTTTAAAATGTTTAGTTATTTTTTATTAACTTTTAGTTTTTGGTTTAACCACTCTCGACGCGCCTCAGAGACCACGCCTAGCCCTAGCTTCGACATTAGCGACGACGGTCTTTAACAGCATCCGAGCGGCAATGGATCAGCGTGAAGGTTTTAATTTCCAGGTGCCTCAGCAGTGGGATGATTAAGAATCAACGCAATGAGATAAATTAAATGTTTTTCTGAGCTCTAGTTGTGTCATGCTTATATATTTATAACTAGCTTTCCGCTCGCTGCTTCGCCCGCGTGGACATAGAATATGTTTCTTCATTTTTTTAACCGACTTTCAAAATTTATAAAGGAGGAGGTTTTGAATTCAACTGTATTTTTTATATTGAACGATTATACTTTTAATACCAATCGCATTCCTGTCTTTAATTCTCATCCGGTATTGTTTTTGATTTTGATTTCAGTCACGCTTTTGGGACTAATTCTGGTCTCGTACTCAGTTTCGGTTCCGGCTTCGTTTTCAATTTCTCCCAGTGTTTCAATAAGGCGAGCGCTTCGTGGACGAGTGTAGGTTTTTTTCTCTTTGGTACATTGTCGTTCGTTCGTATTCGTGTTTGTCGGTCGTGTATGGGTCTTCGACGCTAGCAATCATTATTTGCTTTGTAACTTCTCGGACTAAATCTTTAAATGAGAATAACTTTTCTCCGGTTAAGTTGAACAAAGCCTATATTCTGTCCCGAGCCGAGCTCATGCACACCTTCAACGTACAGACGCACAGGGTTCTATTGTTTTATTGTCTGTACAGATTGCGATCGGAGTACGTTAGGCCTTTAACGTTAATACGACTCGACGTTCCGTTACCCGGACGGCGCGTTCCGCGAACACTGTATGCAAAGGTGAGGGAGGTGAACACGAACGGAATCCGGGGCCGCGGGCGATGTATGCTAAAAAATGTGCATACGGAATAAGTTTCTTTTGCCGACGTACCTACACATTACAGAGAAAGCCCCCTTCGCGAAGGTGATTCCAAACGGATTTATTGGTATTTTATTTGCGACGTAGTAAATACAAATCGCAGTAAATATTGAAAAAGTGTGGTAGGGATTAATCTTCTGAAACTGTAATTAAGAAATGGGTAATAAATAATTAATGTATGAATAAATGATTTTTATATTTATTTTTAAACAATGTACACTGTTTGATTAATGTTATAAACGCTAAAATGTTTGTGGATGTGTTGGTTTGTATTTCTTTCATGGAGATACTCATTAATATCATTATTTACATGGGAATACTGTATGAGCCCGAAAGCGACATCGGAAATGTGAACGGTTCGTTTAGGATAGTTATTTTAACTAACTCATTATAACTCGTAAACCAGTTTGAATAATATTTGAATTGTATTTGGTTTAACTTTCAAAATATCCTTTAAATTCTCAACATATCCTCTAGTCGACGCGGTTGAATTTTGGCAGTAAACAGACTACATAATCGGTATAATCAGTGATCGGGGTCAAGAGCGAGATCGAATTCAGAAGGAACGAAAGGAGTTCGGACAGCGACGTTGAAGTCGCAAATCCTTCAGGATCCATTACAAAATCCCGTAGCTGCAAGACTAGGTGCTCCGTAGCCAAACGGACAAATGGATATGACTAAAATATAAGGCTTTCGTTTTTTGTGTTTCGCTAGGAAATCATAAAAAAAAAACATATCACCACAATGGACCATAGGATATTTATTAAAAAGTTAATTCCTATCGGAATACAATATTTAATATAGTCGAAATGAAAAGAAATCAACAAGAGCAAAAAAATAAATAAACCTATATTTCTTTACAAAGAGAATCTTCCTACTAAAATGTCTTTTTTAACGAAAACGATGTGAAATAATATCGACGAAAAAATAAATAATACTAATAGCGGACATAAAAAAAAAGAGCTATGAAGTGAAAAAGTGTAACGGAGCGGGAGAAGGAAGTAGACGAAAATGATCAAATGAGGACTCTCCGCACCGACGACAAATAACGAGTGGACGCGCACGCGGCCGTTACGGGCGGGCGGACCTAACCCGACTAGATTCGATGGACTGTTATTTCTTTTTAACCTGCTTTCGTCCTGGGTGTCGTGTGAAATACGCCGGGTACACACCGGGAGCGACATCGGACCTTCGAAACCGATAACGATATGAAACAATCGCTTTGTTTGTCGTTAGCCGCCGTCGCCGGCGACGCTTTGTCGTCGTAGTTCGGTTAATTGTCGGTAAGAGGACACGAGTCCCGAATAACATTTGTGTGGACGAGTCGGCAATTCATTAAGTCTAATTTCTCATTTCCAGTCGATTAGTATGCGATGCGATGTCCAGTTACACGGACAAAAATATAAAAAAATGTGGTTACGTATAACTTTCATAAATCTTTGCAATATTATTGCGTTGTCTGTTTTAAATTTAAGAGGCAAGGAAACCTAGTTAAAAGGCTATTCGAAAATATAATACCTCACGGTAAATATAACAAGTGCAGAATTAATATAAAATGAAATACTTTCTTTGTGCTATTATTCAGTGTTTCGAACAAGGAAAACAAGTGGATAATTTTGTTTTGACAGCAATTTTTAATAAAATATTACTCCATAAAAGATAAAGTTCCATGTTTTCTTGAATTTAATTTTTATTTTGGCGCATAAAAACTGAAAAGGGGGTGCCTTCTGGTATTATTAGACTTACACGAAATCATCTATATTGCATGCGTCGTTTCAGATCGAGCGGGTGCCGCGGGTGCCCTGTTGTTTCTTCCTTGTCATATCACAAATTTTCCATCTGTTGGAATATTTTTGACGTAAAGCTTTTTTATGCGTGACTTGAGAATAACTTTAGCTAAGTTCCTAGGTCTGAAAAAAAATTGTAGTATGGTATGCTCGAACAGCAGATAATCAAAAAAATCTACTAGACACAATATTCTAGAAGGAATTACTGCGCCCGTGCGGCCGCAGGCAGTGCGCAGGTGCAGCGCACGACGCATTTGCTTTTGGTTCCGTTTCTGGCGCTGCGATAGCAGCAAACCACAACATTTGTGAAGCGCGTACATGAAATTTAAACATGCGATGGACCTGCGGGAAGGCGATTCTTAGTAGAAACAGAGCAGGCCGAGACGAGCGGCAGACCTTTCGTCTTTCTACAAACGCTAACGCCTTTGAACGTGTCCGATATTCGTCTATTAAATTCGAGCTCTCGTTTCTCTAGATCGCGTTAGCTGGTGTCGATTCCATATACGTAACATCGGATACGTTTAAAGCGCTGTCAGCGTTTGTAGAAGGAGATACGTTTTGCCACTCGTCTCGACTTGCTGATGAGGTCTTAACTCGCAAGCGCACAGGGTGCGTGCCGGAGGTTTTGCGATACTAACCCGATTTGCAACTCTGTAGTTTCATATTTTCGGTAAATAAGTAAATCAATAAGTCGTAAAGTTTGGTAGATTGGTTGTGTTAGAATGTAAAACAGCCGGTAATTTTAAAAATTATTACACCATCAGCACGGAAATTCATTATAAATTACTGCGGGCAAAGTCAGGATACTGAGTGCTGACAGAAATATCAGTATATTTACAAGCATAGGTTAAACATTATTTTATCCATCTGTGTACAATATGAAAGTCTTAAAGAATTACAAACTTAAAACCTGTAATAGATTATGAATCAACGCAAATTAAATTTAATTAGGTTGCTTACAAATAAACGTTTGAAATAAAATTCATTTAATGAATCATCATGAACACTAGTGATTTTTGGCCCTTGTTGTTGGTCGGAACTGTATTTATTTTATTTTAAAATTTATTTAATTAAAACATGAAAGCAAAGATTTACCAGGACAAGTTAAATTAACTTTTATAATAACAGCCTATTAAACGAAGAACTTTCGATGTATCGACAGCAAAACAAATTTAGAACGAGGATTGAAATTTATTTTGAGTAAAGGAAAATGTAGCCAACGCTCTGCCGCCTGGCGTACCCCCTCCCAATAAACGAGATAACATCAGTTGTTTTTGCCCATTATGTGCACCTTGCGCGCATCTACTCCGAATAAAAGAAACGTACGTGTAAAAGAAGGAAATCGTTGGTGTAAAATATATAACTATTCAAAGATTTCTTTTGTGGAGAAAAAGTGTTCGCTGTAAAAAAAAATTCACCGTCTTATTTATTTAAATTTTAAAATACTTTTCTCTTTAAAATTTCCTCATCAAAATCTTAAATGTATTGGATTTACTAAGAATTTTCATTTATTGTGACATTGCGTCTGATTTCCGAATGACCCTTCAGTTAGAAGTTCAAAAAGAGACAGAGGTTACACCATGACATAATTCAAAATATTGCAGTATAATACGTCGATCCTCCATCGTTGGCACTTCGAATTTGTGAACAGTTCACTACATCGCTACGATACAGAAGTCCGACCGAACCGACCAAACACCGGGCGAAGCTGGAAAACGAACGAGCGACGGTTATATTAATAAGTTTAGCGACAGTGATGTAACGTAATCTAGCCATCACGAAAGTAACATGTTATGTTTAGATAAAAAGCTCTCCAGCGCTATCGGCCTTCGCGCTAATTGCCCGCGCGCGCGGGCAGTTATTACTGGCCCACAATATGCCAGTTATTTGTGCTTTCATATTCGATTTTTGTTTACGCACAAGCTTCCGTCGGTTAGCTTCGAGTGTCGAAAGCTTTTTTTTTTGCGGCGTCGGTTTACGTCGTGTTTACTATTTCCGAGCGTTTCGTTAGGATTCTCGTTGCTTATTCAGCTGATTATGTTTACTCGTCGGCTGCGAATATTTTTCCTACACCGGTGGATCGTGTCGCGAGCGGCGGGGTCCGAGCAGACGGGGCGTCGTTTCTGAACCGAAGGGTGACGCGTTTCAATATTGACCACTGCCGAATTGACCGACACGATTTTAACTTAATTGCAATGGAACCGCTTACCCTGTGCCTCGGAGAGCACTTCGAGTGCCGCCCCTAGGCGTTGTCGTCGTATTGGTGACGGTGACGGTTGGCAGTGCCGGACCTTCGCTGGGCCGGAGTGAGCAGCTTGAGATAAGAGCCCTGAGAATGTGAAGTTAAATCTAAAAGTGTTTAGTGCGCCGAGTGCAGATGCATCGAGGATTATGTATTTTTTTACATTGTATTGTCTATCATTGGGTAAAACTATTTTTAGATTATTTATAAATAATTTACGTTTTCAAATTAATATAGCTAGCCAATATTGGGCTGTTATTTTTTAACACAAATCCATGTGGATCCATGTCATGTCAATACGATTAATATTATTTTAAATACATTCACAACTTAACAGTATGTGTACAGTCATAATAATTATCACGAGATGTACCCCTTACAGACATTCGCTTCCAAATTGTTTGAGCGTGTGTGTTCCGTTTTATCTGATGTTTTTGTTCACATTCTACGCGTCATCGGTTCAACATCTTTTATAACGGAAGACGCTAAAATAATCACGTTGCCGCTTTTTCCGAAAGTCGATATGATTGGTTTAGTACTACGGACAACATGTTGTTGACAAAATAAACTAAAACACATTATATACCCATAGTTACAACCACAAATCAGTAGTAGCGCCGTGATTAGTCTATATGTCTATGACACACATCAATTTCTCAAAGACTGGAGGAATCGTCGGTGTGTCTATTCTAAATGTCAGTTGTCACTCGCTGCAACGTTAGAAAGCTAAGCCTGCAGCTCGGATACAGCTCATCGAAATATTTAAAGAATTTTACGTTTCCCTTTAAGTCTAAGTAGGAGAAACTAACGCGTTTACTAATTAACTTAAAAAAAAAAGATTAATTCTCAGGAATGTGAGTGTAAATAAAGTAAGCGAAAATAAATAGTACAAACAGACAGTGAGAGCAAAATCAGGTTGTTAGTTAGTACAATAATGACAAAAGCCACTTCGTCTATTCCGTGACGAAATAGCCGTGGTATGCCAAGTTTTGGGCGCGGCGATCGTAAAAGAAGAATCATTATTGGTAACAAGGGAAAAAGGGACAAGTATTCCATACCATTGTGGTCATAGTTGAGACGTGATTTATAGTTTCTGCGACTTATTACATATATATATATGTGTATGTGTGTAATAAGTATATATATATATATATATATATATATATATGTATATTGTTATAAACATTTATAAAACAATGTTCCATTATTACCCAAACTTCAAAAAAGATTTATAATTTTTTATCGATAGGCCGATAAGTAATTTATTAATTTCGCATGTTCATTAAGGTCTCAGAAAGTCTACAAAATTTACTTTAAACAAATTATAATCTTTATTAAGCAAATAAAAACAATTGTTAAAACAACCAGCCAAGTGCGTGTAGGGTCACGCATAGCGTAGAGTTCCGTAGTTGTTAAAGGGGCTTTTTGTTTAATACTATGAACCTATTAAATGAGTTCACGGTTTAACAGTTAACAACGTCCAAAAACGAGCCCACATACGACGGGTGTTAATAGTTGATGATATGGTTTTATATTTTCATAATTTTATATGGTTCATAAACTTATATAACCTACCTATTTTACACAATGAACAAAGCCGTTTAAACAATTTTCAACGAAATTTGTACGAAATTTTACTTTTTACTTCTCAAGTGTATTTTGTAAGTTGGTCGAATATTACTCGTTAACTTGTAAAGCCTACTTAGTTGTGATATTTTTCCTTCTAACTAGGATTCGTACGTTACAATAGTAATTTTTTTCATAACTAAAAATAAACATTAAGCTGGAAGAGGTGGGAATACTTGACTCTGACAAAAATAGCATTTTCAAACTTAATATTTCGTAAATGGACCATTAGATATAATTTTTTTTTATGAAAATCAATGTTCCTGAATAAGTTATGCAAAGATATCCCACACCATGAGATATACGAGGAAAAAAAATCGTTCCCAGCTTACGAGCAGCGACGGGACCCTAAAAACAATATTCTCAAAATGTTATTATTCTACTTCGTGGGCGTGAATAATATGTACATCCATACCAAATTACAGGTTTCTAGTACTAAGAGTTTCTGAACTAAGCGGACAGACCGACATCAGACACACGGAAGGAAGGATATGGCGAAACTGTAAGAGTTTTTTGTTGATTACGGCACCCTAAAAAAGGGTACTATGTTTTTTCTGAATATTTGGAGCATTAACTTTCGACTTTTTATAGATTTATTTCCCTTTGTATTTTTTCTTTGATCATATTGTATAGTAATTTGGTTTGAAAAATACTACCCTCATGTTTCATGTTCGTTCTTATTGACTACTTGTCTTCCGACCAAGTGGTGTTTTTTAATTTTTAAAATATTATAACATGGATAATGATATGATATTTAAGATATTTTGAATTAATTTCCGAGTTTATTGCAGGTAATATTTGAAAATGAGTTACATTCAGAAATTCAGGAATAATAATTGCACTTTTTTGCTGACGTAGTCAAGAAATAAATTAGATTCGATGACGTCGTATCGCGGATGACCATGATGACATCCCAATTTATTTTTTAAACTAGAATATTCAGTTAACACCTTTATAGTTTGCTTTTGGCCACTATAAATATTTAATGCAATAAAAATGTTATTATTAAGTAAATATCATTTTGCTACATATATACTATAACCACTCTTTTTTCTAATTTCTTGCACAAAATTACGTATAATAAGAAATTTCGAATAAATTATGAATTTTACGTCACATGCGCTTTAAGGATCATTACTGTGATGGAATTAATTTAATAATAAAACGTAACTACTGCATACCATAACATCGCTATTTACTTCCGAACACAGAATTTCTTTAGCAGGGTGTTCTATAATCGCTACGCTAGGCAGACGTATCGTTTATTGACGATGTTGTTGTCAGCACTAATTTAAGTATTTTCGATTTAAAATGGCAATTCCGACATTAGACGAAAATGGAAACATGTTCTAACAGTAAAACGTCACAGCAGGGTATATTTAAACACACACTTCAAAACTTTCTTTCGTTTAAGCGTTTAATGTCACTTTTGCGAAATATCCTGGTCATTAAACGATAGACAATTTCATAATATGTTATAAACTGAAAAAAAATCTCGGTGGATCTGCAAGACCTGGTTCATTGCTGTCGGTCTCGTAAATAAACTCAGAGTCACTCAACCTACGATGAAAAGATTCACACTCGTAGTTTCTCTGCGAGAGAAAATTTGAAACAAGGGTATCCGCAGAAAAAACTAGAGTAACTGATAGAATGCACTGAATCTGCAAAATAAAGAGGCAACGGGCAGCGCGTTGCTTCTAGAACCGATAATGGTCGAGAAAGTTCATCAATGGTTTTGTATTTGTTTTGGTTGTGCATGATGACATTATAAAAGAGCCACCCTTAAGTTTCTTGCTCGTTCTTCTTGAGGGAAAACTGCCTTCGGAGCGAGCGGCAAATTTGCAAAGGCAAAAAACGACGTACTTCAAGTTTTACTTTGTAACCTATGAAACAGAGACATTTTGAATTTGAATTCGAAGAAAGGTGTGTGAGCGACGATCCTCAAATGGAGCATTATTCTCGGAAGCAGAAGACCAAAAAAGTGTACGAAATGTCAAATAATTTCGCACTCTTTTTAAGAAGGATGTTCTGAAAAACTGTACGCGTTCAATTTCTATTAAATAGCGGCAGAGTTGCAACGAGCGGAAACATGTAGTAGAAATTAAGATTTCGCATACGTTATCTCATGTGTCAAAAATATATAACTTTTTAAAAGGTATTTCAACGCCATTAGGCTAAACGTTTTTAGCCTAATCACTTTTCTAAGGAATTCCACATTTTTATATCAAATGAAAAAATATTAAACATGTAATATATTGTCTACAAAAATATATTATTAAGATATTACGTGAAAAAGTGGACTAATATGATGTTACAAACAAATGTAATAAGTTTTTGGACTGATTGTGGTGAACATACCGGGGCGCAATATTGAATCACAAGTAAAGTTTGCAGCATTCCCTATAGCGTTCCCAGAAATTTTAATAAAAAAGCAAAAGAGCACGGAATTTTTATCTATCGTTTTTGAGAATACAGTCTTGGTAGATTAATTATTTCTAGTAGAATGATTTGATAGAAATTGTTCGTAGACTTTTTTTATCTATCGGTTTTCGAGGATAGTGTTTCTGGACGCCGCAGCGTGGGACAGCCTACGTCTGGGTGACCCATGACGTGGTCAGGGCACCGAGCTACCGAAGGTCGCAGGTGGCCCACGGAAAATGTGTAGCCGTCGACGTCCAATAGCTGCAACGAACGAACGCACGTTATAATTATATACTGGATTGTTACAATCGTAAGCCTTATCGCAAATAGAAATGGTCTTTCTTTTTTCTAGGCTATTTTTATCCAAAGACTAAAGTCACTAAATTGGCATTTTATAAGAAATATAGCACATTTCTAAAAATAGCTGATGGCAAGATCCGTAGCCGGGGTGTGAAATATGTTCGACGCCATATTTCTCAGAAAATACTGATTCAGTGACTATATTCTTAAGGGAGATGGTTTGAAAAAGGAGGAATTACCGATTTGTAGAGATAGGCACGACTATATACGTGTGGTACGATTGTAATGTGTGAATAATTTAATGAAATAATTTTACGCGTTTAGGACTTACGACGTTTTAGAGAATATTGGTGTTAGATCACAAGAAAGAAAAGTAAAAGTTTTAAAGAAAGTTACATAAAATCGAATAGAATTACTTAACATATGTTATTTATGAAAAATTCTATTAAAATACATTATGACCGGTTTCTATGATAATCAAAACTATTATTATCTCTAAAATCGTAACATTTATGAACTGTCGGACCAATTTTCTCCTGCTCTGAGTTGATATCGTTCATCCAGGCAGCTATTATCTACACTGCGTATGTGTATTAAGTTATGATTATAAATCATTTATCACTTCGCAGATGAAAACGGCGTATATCATTTTCAGAATTTCAGAAGTCCTTGTTAAAAGGCGAAAGATAAAAGTATTCTTGTCCGTATTTTATTTAAATTTATATATTAAATGACAAAATGTAAAATAACTAAATAAATTAAAAAAACAAATCAATTTGTGGGCGGTATCTGTATTTTATATATATTAGCTTCCAATAAGTTCAAAGTGCTCGTTTTCGTCATTCATCAGGGTCGAGCTCCGAGCCAAATATATGTATTATGTATTTATTGTAAGTTCACGCGCGCCAAACGCTCGATGGCATTTGGTGGTAACAAAACGATTTTTCGAAATCGTGCAGACGCGGGGAGATATCAAAATAATCGAAAATTTCCTGTTTACATTCTCGAGCCACAAACACAATACAACTGGCCGCTTCCATGAAGGATTTATTAAAAAAAAAGCAGTCGTACAATTACGAGCGCAAATGGCAAAACGGTAAACATCCGAGTTGATTCATTCATACCTAAATCATATCCAACGACATTAATGTGTTTTTTTTTTCGTTCGTTCGCTATAACTAACGCTAATGTATGGGATCGGTTTATTTTTAACCGGTGTCGAGGAGGGCCGATGTCGGGGCGGTGTAAACAGTTATACAGCTTTTCAGTCGGGCATAAGCTGTTTTGTTTTATCGCCGAATCAACATGTTGTTAATTGTTTATGACGGCGGGAAAGAGATGTATTACAGAGACGTATGAACGGCTCGAACGAGCAATTCGATGTCGTACAAAATTACCAAAAAAAACGACTGTTAGAAAAAAAAATGTCTTTCTGAGTATTAAAATCCATTAATTAATAAAATGTGCGCCTGATAAAACGGTAAATAAAAATTCTGCTTGAAAATTTTATAAAAATCGGTTAACTAGGAAATAGAGAGGTGAGAGGTCGTTCTATTTATTGGCATCCTTTGCGACGACTTCCGCGAGTCCTTCTAATGGCAGTCTAGACAGAGTCGCTGAAGGCAGTAATGGAAATAAAGCACTTAAGTGACTCCAAGATGTACCGCCTGACGCTTAATTTAATAGAACCAGTAATTTATATCGTGAAAAGGGTGTAAATAATTTAGATTACATGGGGACGTACTTTAGCAGCTGGTCGAGTTGAACGGGTCGTGAAGGAATTTAAGCATGAGCTCACTCCCCTCAGTTGTTGCTGTGATATATGTCACGTGTGATATATATTTTTATTAGATGTTATTTATAAAATTCATTAAGTGTTTGCTTACTTACGAATTTGAATATATCTGATTATTAGTCGTATTAGATCTATTTATTTTGAACCCAAATATATAAATCATTTACGAAAATTATAGAAATCACGAAGGAATTTTTTTTCACTTTAATTGAAATAATAATATATAACTTATCATGTGTTTGAAAAGACATACTTACAAATGTAAAACTTATTGTTAATTACCATAATCTGGAGTTGTTCGTAGCTGTACAACATTTCATTTGAATTATAATATTGAGATATTATTATATTGAATAAAAAAAATCACCACCCAAGGTATAATATTGGAAATAAATTGTGGATGGATAACTGAATCAAGGAAATTCATCAAATAATGCCATGATTAACAATTATCAACTGTCAACATATATCAGCTGTTTTTTAATAGGTATATACAACATATTCGCGTCCATATTCAAACCGCCTTCAGGGCAGACAAAATTTTAAGCCTTTAAGAAGCACGATGAAAAGATAACAGCCTTTGTTCTAAAAAATTAGATTAAAGTGATTATCCACTCAAACCCGAACTCGCGCCAGACGCGGGGAGATATTCATTTTGACTGGCCAGGCGTTTATACGGTGAAGTCGAAGACGGTCGCTGGCGCAGGTCACAGCGGCGCGAAAAGCCGGAGCAAGAGGTCGCTGGCAGTTGCCCAAGTTTTTAGGTGGGACACTATGTCGCGGATTCGAATTAAAGTGAATTACCGCCGCAATTTAAATTATGAAAGTTAGGGTTCAGGAATAGCGATCAAATTTTTCTTATGTTTCAGATTAGATCACATATCTGTCTGAAGATGGTTTCAATACCGACGTCAACATGTTGTACAAAAAAGATACCGCCCGGTTGACTGATTGACTGATCAATGCACAGTTGCAAGGGCTGGGCTTAGAAATTTGAAATCTATATAATATATTTAAAAGTCGACGTGTACACGTATATTCCCTGAGGACTCCGAAATGTCTGGATCGAAATTTGAAATTAAATTTTTAAGAAATCTTCAGATTAGCCCAAGGAGTGATGCAGTGAAATTTACTAGCAACTGGATCAACAATATTTTTTTTTATTTTTTATAGCATCAACGAAGGGTATAGGAGTCTGTAAACCATCAGAGTATAGGTGGTCAGTGCTGTTTATTGACATTCGCGACTCCTGTAGAATCACCAGTGCGTTGTCGGCCTCTTAGGCATTAAAAGCATATCTGATGGAGGAAGGAGTTGGCTGATGGAGAAGGAAGGCGGCTGATGGAAAGGGAGTGAGGCCGGTGGAAGGATGTTGTGCAGTGCTGTAAGGGGAGTGGGTTATCGGAACTTACACTCACCGGATGAAATGCAACATCGGAAATTGTTATGTCAGCACTATATTCTATGAGAGTGTGGTATTGCATCAGGTGTACCGGCCCATTTACGTCCTGCAGTTCCTCTGACCATAGCACGACTCTACCACAATACATGACCATTTTATGTCATATTTTCCCTAAAAAATTTTTTTAATTGCATTTGGTAATACTTCATCACATGACCGCTTCCATCCACCAGAAGTCATTTGGCTATATATAATTACTGCTACCTGTGCGAAGCCGGGGCGGATCGCTAGTTTTGTATGAGATTGACTCTTATAATGTAAAAACCATTACATTGGGAGTTTTGAGAGTTTAATTTTTAAGAGTGTGATGTTTTTGATAATACTGTTAATTTTGAAATTGGAGCTTTGGGAATTAGTATGTGGGATCTTCTATCTAAATAAAAACAATGTTTCAGGGTTTTTGAAAATTCTGCTCTAAATGTGTTAAAGGGAGTTGAAAATTTGTATAAAAATACTGTTGGTTTTTAAGTTACGGTCAACTAATGTTTGAGGATTTTGATATAAATAAAAAAAATGTACCTTTTTCAGTATTTTTGGAAATCCAACTAAAGCAAATCCAACTAAAAATGTGAAATGTGGGGCTTTCCATATTTTTCATCCTTGAATAAAACCCTCACATGAGGATTCCGATAATTTTGAAAGCAGATTGTTTTCATATTTTAAGGCCTATATACACACAAACACACATACACACACACACACACACACACACACACACACACACATATCCGCGCGCGCGCATACACACGAGCGCGCGCGCTCACACTAGTGATTCATTACAACAAATTGACAGTGGGACAGGACGGGAATCGAGAATAGAATCTGTATTGGTTTTGAAAGTATAGTCAAGACAAGAATCGAATGCGGGGCCGAGATCGGAACCGAGGGCGACGTGAGGAACAAAAACGAGAGTGAATGAGGATTAAAATCGAAAGCGGGAGCGGCATCGGGTTTTAGAATAGGACCAGGATATAAATTTAGAAGGAGATAGACATCGGAATCGACAGGGGAAATATTCCGTTTCGATTGTCGGTCCGTTTCCTGCAACTGAGAAGAGGGCCGAGATGATTGGATAGTTTCATGTGGATGATGAAGGAATCCATTCTGAGCCCACGCGGGCGAAGACGCAAGCGAAAACTAGTGTATAAATTTATAAAATATTGGTAACACTTTAAAAAATTATAAAAAATATGTATTTATTTATATAAAATTATAATTATATAAAAAAAAAATTAAATTTTCCGATTTTATTTCCAAAATCCTTCTATTTTTCGCTATTGTTAATAAGATGTATAAATACTCAGCCCGAGATGAAACATGTCCTTTAATTATAAAGTTATATTCTACTTTCTACACGCGACATCTTGAAATTTACTCAACCATAAATTATTATTTCGTGCATAAATTAAGATATATTTACATTTGTATATGAAGCGAATCACATAGATCCGAAGTTTTTATTAGGACGTAATTGACTAATGTCGGCTCAAGAAACAACACAAATTAGGTTGTGGTCTGGCTGAACTGTTCGCTTTCAGTGCGTCGTATAACTTGAAAAGCTTAATATTAGAAATAATATAAGGAAACTGCTCCTTAAAATCGGACCATCGATATCGCTAGAGCGAGTAAAGTGACGAATGCTGGTCGTCCGGTTTTTATAAGCTCTTATCACCGACTGATCAGTTACAGACTTAAGTTAAACTAATTGTCACTTGTGCTTCGGAGTGCACGTTAAGCCTTCGGAGCTGGACGTTTTTACCGGACCCGAGCCCGCGTCGGACCATCCCGACGTAAGCATTTGAATTATATATTGCGATAACAATACAATACTCCGTCGTAGTTTACCATTATTATTGCTCGATGAAAGTTTTTACGAAAAAAGCTCGTCTATAAAACCGATATATTGAGCACATTACCATTTGAATGGAGAGAAGGCTGTATAAAAAGCTTGCGATCTTGTACGAAATTAAGCAGAATAATTCCAAATCAGTGACCTAAAAGTGAAAGATACAACACTTATTGTTTTGTTAGACGTTGATTAGTGGCTGTTTGACGTCGTTTGCCGACAAGACCTTGACGTCGCACGTCATCAGTTTCGACGTCACTGTGGGCCCATCGATGAGATTCGTTGGTAGTACTTCGTTTTCGCAATGAATTTGCATTTTTTTGGCTTTACATTGTAAACGATCTTTGCTTATATTTTTTTATTCTTTTTTATTATAATTGAATAGTTTATCAAAAAATATTACATGTAAGTCGTGTACCTGCTTGTACACATTTAATATGCTGTAATATCGTCATTTTTAGGGTTCCGAGCCAAAATGGCAAAAACGGAACCTTTATAGTTTCGTCATATCCGTCCGTCTGTCTGTCTGTCCGTATGTCACAGGTATTTTATTCAAAAATTACAAGACATATATTGATGAAATTTATGGTTCAGATGTCTTGTATAAGTCGCTACTTATCATGGTGGTTAAGTAATAAAAAAATATTTCTAGGGGGGCACCCCATGCATGTAACAGAAGCTGAAAAACATTTTCTTCAGCAAAAATCAACGAGTAGCACATATTTTGACAGTTCTTTTAAAATAATTTTAAGGCTTTTATGCAATTTTTCTCGAAAGAATAATTTCGAAAATAATCGCTCCGAAATTTGCAGAAATTATGCCCCTTCTCTATTTTCTAAACCGTAAGTCCAAAAGATATGAAAAAAAAAAATAAAAATGTAACGATTAATAAATACTTTCAATTTAATTTATTTTGAACATGGTCAGATATACTGTTTTTGAGTTATTGTCTAAAAAATTGCGATTGTCAACAAAAGGACGTAAGTGCCACGAAGTTACATTTTTTTGCTGATGCACTTTAGTTTAAACTAGTTTAATAATAATAGTCGACATACCTACTTATTTTTCTAGTTATAGGCGACTAAAGTGCTTATAACTATTGTGCGTAAAACATGGAAAAAGTGTAACAACGTACTTTTTTCATCTATAGTATATTTCTGTGCAATAATGGCTTCGGAACCCAATAATAAGCATAGTACGACATGCTTTTGGCCACTTTTTGAATATAAGTATGTACATATATTCGCCCCGTTTACACGAGAGTTCGACCGATATATAAAATAAACATATATTGTGTATATACGTACAACATAGATATATATTTATGTCGGAACTTTTCGTATTGTATTAGTAAATTAACAATTAAATTTAAATAGAAAAAACGACTACCGCGGCCCACAGCCAAATGCATGTTATTAATATTGCACGTCGCGCACGTGTTGGCCAATTTCATTGCTATGCAGCTCCCATTGTATTATTTTTCCTTTACCGTTAGCGTGGAAAGATAACTAATTCATATAATAATTCTCATATGCTATACAAAAGTGCATCGTGGTATTCCCACTCATCAGAATTTATGTTTAGGGAATATCAAAAAGAAACAAACATCCATCATTTAATGTGGTTTTATTGCTTTTAAAAATATTTGATGGTTGGTTGGAATGGTGATCGATGCACTTTTGCATACGCCGAAACCAATTTTTGTAGCGCTTTTCCATTGTGATTGAGGTATCTTTATAACGTTCATTTTCAACGCATCAACGGCCTCTTCGCTGCTTGAAAAACGTTGATCAAGTAATTTATTCTTTAAGTTTGGGAATAAACAGAAATTGTCGGATGCCAAATCGGGGCTGTACGGCGGATGACTCGTCAATTCTAGTTTTTGACCCTCCAAAAATCGAGTCGTTTCGGCCGAAGTGTGACAGCTAGCATTGTTATGGTAAAGAATGATTCTGCGTTGTGTCTTTCTTTATTATTTTTTCAAAGTCTTCTGGCAAACAAATGGTTGTATACCATTCCAAATTAACTGTTTTACGATTCTCTAACGGCACTTTTACATGCCCATTTATACCAAAAAGGCAACCATTTGCTTCAGAGTGCTTTTGACAAGAATCACTTCTTCTTCGGCTCATCTTGGAACACCCACACCGTTGACTGTTGTTTAGCTTTGGGGTCGTATGTGTAGATCCAAGATTCACCTGTATAGATGTTATAAACAGATTTTCACCATGATTGTATTTTTTTATCATATTTTGAACCAATCAACATGAAGCTGTTTTTGATTAATGTTCAGGATGTGCGGAATCCAACGTGAATAATTTTTTTCACAGCCATATTTTTATGTAATATCTTATGTATGCTCGTCATACTTAAACTCACGGACGTCTTTATCTCGCCAAATGTAACATGACGATCTCGCGTTATTAGTTCCCGCACAGCATCGACATTTTGTGGTACAACAACCGATTTAGGGTGACCGTCTTTAAATTCGTCCGTGAGCATAAATCGACCATGATTAATCTCACTAAACACAGTGCTTTTCAATGGTTCTTTTTTCCACAAAAGTCAAAGTGAGTTGCTCGATGCACTATTTTTGAGTTAGCTCACGCCAAAAATCGTAATAAATCATCGCACAAAAAATTTCACGAATTAAATCCATGGTGATAAAGACATGCAATTTTCAAAATGACGCTACAGTGGTAAAACCATTGACAGTTACAAACAAATGTTTTCTACAGCTAAGGCTAAGAAGTTCCATTTTTAAATGTTGTAATTACTTTTTAATATCATTCTGTAAGTGGCCAGTTCGGGATACTTAAACAGCAGCCCTCGTATAATGTAGCGTCGAAACGGATACATCCAAACGAATTTTTATAAAGATTTAAATTTTGCTGAAAATTTCGATGGAATGATATACCAAAATAAGTTTACACGCAAAATCTGCGTGCGCGTGAGTGTATGTGTGCAATACGCGAAAGTGATAAATGAGCGACATAAAACCACTACGAGCCACAAAGAGAATTCAGAACGTTCTGCGTTACGCCCTTTACGGTTGTGTGCGGTCGAGGGAATTGTTAAAAAATTGGGTTGGCGCGTACGCAACCGGGAAGATATTGTGACGAATGGATAACGGGACGAGGAATTCGTGACGGTATTTCACTTTTATTCCTAGTTGCGTTTCTTGTAGGCATACAACGTATGAATCTTTTACGGAACGAAGCAAATAGTGAAAAAATGTCGCGTAAATCCTACGGAAAGTGGATATTTGTGATTTCCTCTTTGCTCTCTGGTTCTGACTGAACCTCGTATGTGTGACCCCCCGTGAATCGAAAGCTGCATCCGGCCTCGATGTCTCATTAAAATGTAAACTTTTTTGTTATCGAATTTTTACAACGGAGATGAAAGAAAATAACTCATATAAATATTTAAAATTTTGAAATCGAGTTACACAGCCGATAAAATGCTGACTTGGTGCCACATCGGTTAATTTTCGGTGTTTAATGCAGGTAATCTGGAACCTGGGAATAAATTCGTAAGACTAAGTTTATTAAGAGTTTGTCATGAAAGGCCCTTCGAGGCTTATCGGGATGCTAGGACGTAAGTCCTGCCTCGAGGCTTTACCTAAAACTTGGTACTGCCTTGGGAATCCTTTGAAGTAAAGCTGCAGGAAATTATTAGGTACTTTATTGTCGCTGTTGCGCCATGCATGAAGTTGACTTTGGAAATGCATTGATAATATTGAGGATTAGTACGTCAGAACTTAATTGTTGAACAAAAGCCCAAGTTAATGGTTATTTTTTTTTCTTCCTCTCAAGATGTATGTTTGTTTATAAGTTAGCTTACTTACCACCAGCTAAAATATTGTATTTAACAGAACATGTTCTCACTAATACATATTTCTTAAGTCTCACTTGTATAATATTGCATTCTCCTTTAAATCGATACGTGGTACAGCAGTGTGAAAATGGATGCACACAATGTTCTAGTATGAATGTCCTCGAGGACGTACACGTGGCATACATTCGCATGTTCCCATTTCGGCTTATCTTTGCTCGCAATAAGTAGCGACCCGATTGTGTTTTTTGCGGGTACAATTTAGTTCTTACAGAGACATACCGCCGAGACGATTGGATAAAGACAACAAAAGCGCATTTTCTGCAATAGTTTTTGTCCCGTCGTTATATTTTAGATGATGAATTTGTGCATTTTTTTATATATCTTAAAATATCAGCTGGGTTTGCATACTATAATGGTAATATATTTAATTCTACATGGGAATACATTTTACAACAGTCGACTTCATTTGACGACTATCGATTTTTAAGTAGACTAGTTGGTTAGAATTTGGAATTATCTGTGGAGTAGTTTAATAATTATTCCAAAAACACATTTAGTGAAGATTTTTGGTATTGTTCGGCAGAGTAGTATAATAATTATAAAAGAAGAAACATTTTTCTGTAATTTAAATTTTTGAGGATTTCCCAAAATCTACCGCGTGGAATCAGTTCAACGTTTCGGAAAGTCTGATTTGAGTGACCCACTTTCGAATATTGTAAAGTGTATTTTGATCGGTTAATCTGTTCAAAAGTTATGAGAGATTTAAACACACCCAACGCGCACACAGACATGTACACGTATGCACAGAAATGCAGATATAATTAGGAAGATGGTCGAAATGGATTCCGAGAACCCTGAAATCTATAGATCTGATGAAAACTCGATTTTCAAAAATCGGGCTAAAAGCAGTATCTTTCCAATTTACAAGTTTTTTAATTGTTCATAGTACGAAGTTAAAAGATGTGGGAGACTATGGGTCAGCGGTAGGGCAACAAAAACTGCCACAACAAAACAAGGCAGTTGCTGCGTTGTAAGGGTTTCTTATCGTTTCCAGTTGCAAAGTTAAAAGTGGGCCGAAAATTCATTAGTAGCTTTCAGCCCCGTGGCATTCTTGAATTTGAACTCGAAGTTAGTTTAGGTTCTCCTCACAGAACAATTTATAAAGTGGCACCGCGGAAACGAGTCGGTCTTTTTTGTAAATAAATACGTTCCTTTAAAATTGTCGTGTGTGTATATTGAAAAATAGGATGAAAACTGGTTGCGACTGATTTCGTAGGTGTAACAGAGTTACAATTAAGCTTTCTCTATCTATTTGAACTCGATAAACTTCAAAACTGTCAAAGAAATCGCCATCGACTTTTCATAGTTAAGCGTAGCGAGTTGGGAAATTTTATAGGTTTTATTCATCAAAATTGGCTCATCAGAAGTTAATTAGTCTTTAAGATCCATGGGTACGAAGTCGCAGAAACTGCTAGTATCAAGCAAAATAGTGCGTCTAGCGACATGATATCCTTACAGGTGGCCGAGCAGTAATACGAAACTGTACAAACGGTGTTAAGCTTACACTTTTCTTTGAATTGAAAGAAGATTCAATGCATAATGTGTTTTCTATTATTTAAAACTTGTTGTAATAATATAACAAAATCTTTGAGAGCACCAAATTTTAAACAGACACATACCGAATGAGCGTTTGATTAAATTGTACATTCGTGAAATTTTAAAGTGCGGTCCGTGATTTCGGCGCTCCTTTCATTTTCCACCTTCTAGCGGCGAAACTAGGACGTGTTTCGGAACTGCTTTCCTGAACATTTTGTTCGTTTTTGTGCATTTATATGAAGATGTTACCGTGTTCTGGTGCGTCATGTTTTAGAGTATAGAACGGATTCCCTTTTCTTAAAGAAAATATTTTTGCGACAAATTTAACTTGGCTTACGTGGAGACTTCGAACATACAATTTTCGTCGTCACCGTGATGGCTTGTTGTAAAGGGCGAGAAGGGCGACTAATTAGGGTCATGAGCTACAGCGTTCATCTGAGCAAAAAAAGTGATCATGATGAGCACTCTCATGATTGCTACGCTAGGGAAATTGTATCAAATAGCCGGTGGCCCTGTTGTTTCTGACTACAGCAGCGGTTAAAGCAACAGTAGGGTTTGGAACACCCTGAAATTCATATCGGTCTTTACTAAGCGATTTCAATTTCCCTCGTAAGTTGGTAATTTAATGACGGCTTCTGAACGAGATGTCGTAGTGTCTTTTAGTAATACCATAATTCGTTTTGCAATAATGGTGACAATTGAAAATTAAAAAGGCTTTTCTTCATTTACAGCTCGATTTAACGTACGAAGATATTAAAAAGAAAGAAGTTTAAAAGTGTCTGTATAGAAGATTTTCAATGTCGTTAAATTCTATATTAAACTGACTCGTCATCTGTCTATAGGTCGCATCTAAAGTTACTTTTAAAGTTCAGGAGTATGTGGATCTTCTTTTTCAAACGTCTGAGAAACCATTATTGTAAATTGTATTTCTCTCCAGGGTATGCGCCTCAAACTATTGAAATGAATTGATGTCGAATATTTAAATCTATGAGAGATCTTGTTAGAGAACGAATAAAATATGAAAGTTTTGTTTAAAGTTTCTGTGAATCTTGCTGTTTCTGTAATAAATAGTAACATAGTCTTATAATGATTGAAGAATTTTCAGACCTGCAAAAAGAGAATGTCTGGATATGCAAAAACTGGTAGAGTATACGTAACACCCTACACCTAACTTTGCTTTCGTCCGTATAATTTTTACAAAATTCAAAGGTTTAATCGCATCCTTTAAAAATCCTTCCAAAATATATAAGGGAAGTATCTCTTCATGTAAGACTAAACTAGTTACCTCAATACTATTCTTCAAGATGTTTTTATAGTTTCCCAAGTAATGAAGAAATATTAAATTCATAAGAGCGATCAGACATTTGATTGGATATTAAAAAATCAAAATATTGTGAACTGTTAACTTAGCTTATTGTTATGAAAATTTGCTTGATTATTTTGTGTACCCTTGTTCTTGACACTTGTTGTCGTTTGGCGCTCTTTCTATTGCTGTTGTAAATCGATTGTTTATTTCAACCAACTGAATAAGTAAACAAGTCAGCTATAAAGCTAAGTTCAATAATATCTCAGAGGTAACAATAAAATAAGAACCATTTACCCCTAATCTTATACGTCTTTCGCATACAATTAAATACTTGCATTTTTTTTTCCTAGTGTAATGGAAGTTTTCGGACCAGGCTCAACCAGGGACGGCACTTTTGTAATATGAATTCAGTCATTTTCAGTTTATTGTTTATTTTTCCTTTAATTAATTTATACGTTTAGGTGAATAATTTAATTTATAGTCCAATTGCTTATGTAGAATAAATATTAAATTCTAGAATATTTCTTAATTATTAAGAAAATATGTTTAGTTTTATTATACAATTACGTATGAATATTGTGGAAATTTTTATCAAGAATTGTTACAAGCTCTTTTTCAAAATCGACTTTCAGCAATAATTTGTCGGAATAATCATTTTCTTGGTTTCACTGCTTAATATTATAATCTTTTATATCGTCTAATATTTGCATTATATTTGTGTATTTTATTGTGGTGGAGCTGCACTGTGGACAACTTAGCTGCAGTACATTCTCTGGCTCGACCAGTGAAATATCACATTGTCACAGAATATGGACATGAGTAGTAGCTTCCGTTGTTGTATTTCACCTAGTGAGTGAGATTCGGTAGCCCACTTTACCTTTTCCCCTTCCATCAACCCGTTCCCTCTCCATTACATATCCTATTCCCTCTCATAAGGCCGGAAATGCACCGATGACGCTTGTGGTATCGTGAGTGTTCATTGGTAGCGGTGACTATCTACTCTCTAATGGCTCGCATAATCGTTTGTCTCTTGGCTATATATAATAGAGAAAAATTTGTCCTTGTGTTCTTGCATCGTTTAAAAAATACAAAGTTACAGGTCACGAATCACCAAGAATAATCTTCGAAAATTTCTGCAAGTTCTGCGATTCTACCTGGCATCCTACAACGTAAGCACTCTGGTGTCTGATGAGAAAATCGCTTAGCCGGAAGCGAAATTAATTATGCAATTAAGTCAATCTTGGATATTTATCAAGTATCACATAATGATGAAAATAACTCATCTCCTCTCCAGGTTGATAATGATGTTGCGGTCAGAAGTAATTTTCTACCATGTCGATATAGCCGAAGAAGGGTATGAGTGTAACATGTAGCATAAAAGTAAAAAAGATGAACAGCAGTTAACAGCAATATGTTTAAGAAATTCTCGTTTACGCTTGCTCTTACGTGCACTTGGAATTGTACTATGTTTTAGCTTAGTTACAAACATTTTAAAGTTTCACTATATACATACATCGTTTTAACATTTTTCTGTTTATTGGTTTTTTTTTTTAATTTTCCATTCATTCATCAAAATAATTATAATCAATTTACTATCTTCCTTTATGTTGTTCTTCTTAGAAACTTCTCTGGAGTAAATATGTTATTATTTAATTCTCAATTATAATAAAAAAAAAATAATAATTTTAAAGTCTAGCAGATTTGATGTTTCAAATTATTCATGGTGTTAATAATCCATTTAACTTGAAACCATGTTACTGAACGGATTCATTCTATTAGTGTTCATAGAAATATCCCTAAAATCGAAAACATGATGAATGACATTTCAAATTCATTATTCATGTCATTTTATTGATACAAATCAAAAAGTAAATGTAAGAACGATATTACATTTCACGAACAATTATTAAGTAAATATAAAGTTGTCCTCGGTTTTCAAATTACGTTATGACGAGATTGTTTTTCTGCTGACCATCCTTTGTACGCGTAGTACGGCGTAATGAGTTTTTGATGACTGCTAACCCTCCGCTCCAAGTTTACGTCCTAGAATAACAAGCTAAATGGTTTTTATAAGGCGACATCCGCCATAGACGCCGGCGCTTGTTCAAACGCTAAGGTAAGGCTGACAGGAACTAAGAGCGTGATTGCAATGAAAATATTATGTGTAGTAAGTAATAAGCATGTTCACATTTAAACTCTACGAATTGCCACTGACCGACGCTTTTAGCTACTTGATAAATAAAGAATTTTGAGAAGAAATTAATATATAAAGGTCTCATTAAAAAGCTGTGCTTTAGCTTATTTATCAGAGGGGTAGGCAGAGAACATAAATTTTCTCTTGTTATGATCTTTCCATATTTCTTTTGCTTCAGTAGTTTCGTCCGCATGAACATATAATTAATTCGCCAGTTTCCGTATCGATAAATCTTGCTATCATCGATACCAATCCGGACCTGTTTTGGATTTATGTTCTGATTCCACAGTTAGTTCCGATTCGGTCTTGTTCCCTATTCCAATCCTTCGTCCGGCTCTAATCACATTGTCGCTCTCGATTCTAATATTTAACCCTCTTTTGATATCAATTTTGAATGCTTATCGATTATTGTATAGGTGCATAGGAATGCATTAGTGAGAGGTATAAAATGTCATGCGTGTATATAAAAATCATTCTATGTATGTGCTGAATTTCATCGAAATCCGTCTAGTCGCGGTATAAATATCATTGAGTAACAAACAACCAAACGTCGTCACAAGAATCATATTTGTAATATTATATAATAGGAGGATATAGTACTAACAAAAAGGCGCAGTGTAATAACCGTATGGTCCGTTTTAATTTACTATGGTTTTCTTATTATTAATCATTGTCATTGATCACATATCGACAATCGGATTGTCGACACTCCCTCTTCGCCTCCACTCTTACCACTTCTTTCTCCCCTTTCGATCCACATCGCCTACTCTAACATCGCTTCTTATTCCAACGAACCGAACAATAAGTATGGTCGAAAAATAAAAAAGAATTGATGACTTTTAAATTTGTGTTCAAGTTTTTTTTTGTCCCCAATAATTTACTAAGGTGGATTTGTTGTTTTTTAATTTCTTTTTTTTCTTTTAGATATCAGTGGATATTAGATTCATATTTAAATATCAATATAGTGAATTAATTCGGGACTTTATGGGAACATGAAAAGGAATGAGCCGATATAAAATTGGGGTAATATTACCAAACGAATTCTTCCACAATAAAATTAAAACAGATGTAGTTTAAAAATAACATTTGAAAATTTAACGTCTGTTTTTTCTAGCCTCTATTTAAGTTTCCAAAAAATATTAATGAGTATTTCCGGTCAGTTTCATATTTACCATGTGTGTTTTATATGCATATGTTTATAGATCAAGTTGACCACAGAAAATCCGATCAATTAATTTTTAATTTGACGCCCAATTGATTTCAACGTTCCTTAATACTTATCAACCGCCACTGGAGATAAAGAAGACATAGTTTGTGAGTGACTATTATGTCGAGTGACATTCAACGACAATATAAATCGGATGCAAAATAAATGCATTTACATGGGACAGCTCCGTGCATAGCTCGATAAAATATATCGCTATAACTATTTAAAGGTACAAATATGTCCTACGGTCTCATATATATTGATAAACACGTCTGATCTTCCTGTGAAGTCGCGCAGTCGGATAAAAACAAAACAATCACAGCACGACAAGAAACATCGCAGGCGCGTAAAAACAAAACAATCACACCAAGAAACATCGCAGGCGCAAGACTAATGCGTGGTAGTACTTAAAGAAATAGGAAACGCTGTCAGCTACTACTTGGGTAGGCGGAACGTGACACGAGCGCGTGCTGGGCGGGCGGCGCGCGCGTACGGGATTGAATGAATAAAAAATATGCAGGTGTGTAATGAAATGAAGTATAGCCTGGACTATACAGAAAGGTTTCTTTCAAATGTAATGCCTTATGGATACTTCCCTAAGAAGTTTAAATATATTTTCCTGTCGAATATTGTAAGTTTAATAAAATGAAAATAAGTTTTCAATCGACACACAGTATTTTGTGTCAAATCTAAGATTTTACACAAATGAATCTAGTAAGTTTAGATCGAAGTCTGATCCGTGATTGTATTCAAAATCTAGGTTTAGTACACAAAAAAACCGTACATTTTTGGAGTATCTAACACTTTTACAATTGTCGCTACCACATTTAACGAATATTGATATGTAAAGTTCACTATCAGGTACTTTTTATTTTAATTTTGCTTCAGCGTATATATCTGTTGTTCTTTGATGATTTTATGTGCTGTTAAGCATACATTTATATTAATATTTAGAAGTAATGCTACTTCTCAGAAATACTGTAAGTATGGAGTTTTAGCTAGTCGCAAATTTGTATTGAATTTAAAACGTCTATTACAAATTAACCTATAAGCAGATTAAACGTACCGATGACATACGCTGCAACAATTTTAGATATATCTAATGGAGAAATAATCACCTACATACCTGTTTTTCGATATTAAATTATTGTTATCTCCATATTTAGTAATATAATTGAATGGTCTATATACCTAATCATATCAGTTTAGCATTGACCTCTGCAAGAAATATGTGGCCAACGCAAAATAAATATAGTGCATAAGAATAAATTTTGTCGATAGGGTAGTAACAAGCTCTCACGCAGTCCTCAAGGTCGGGGCGAAGCTTATTGTATACTAGGATCTACAAGTTTCAGTTTTCAAAATACCAGCTTAACAAAGTTGGTTTTGACACAATGTATTATATTCTCTTTGAACTAGCTAACAGTGCTTATACGGGCTTTCGTTTCACACTGTTGCTGGCTTATGGAAAGTATTATTCATTAAAGTGAAAATGTTTACTAGCTTTTTCTACTGTTTTGATCGTTACATTACGTAATACGTTCGACATTATAGAGGTCTAGATAAATGTAGTGATATCTTATAAATTAAAACTTTTTAAACTACTGACGCTATGCAGGATTTGCTAAATACTATTAACATTTTGAATCGTGAAGATATTGTTAGTTTAATGAAAATAGTTAACGAAAATGATGATGTTCATTGGCTTGAAATGACTTTATTAAGGTAACGGAAGACTTTATCAAGACATCGAATCGGCAGACGGAAGTGGGGCTGGCAAAGAGGGGTGTGAAGTGATGGAGGGGGAGTAGGTCTCGCACTCGCTGGTCGAAACGTAACAGAGGAAGCTGCTACGCCACGTCTGTTATCTGCGAGAGTGTACTATCTCGCCGGTCAACTCTGTTCATTTTTGTTAGTCATTATACGGCTCTAGCATATACATTTCAATTGAAGAAAAGGTGTAATTATTATTCACGTGATCAACAAACATTCTTAGAAAACTTAAAGTGTTTTTAAAAGAACGATTGAAATATATTCATAGATATATACTTAAATTTTTTCTTTCAGCTTCTTTTAGATGTATCGAGTGCTTCCTTAGAAATATTTATTTTTGCTATTTAACTATCAAACTAAGTAGCGGCTTATACAAGTCATCTACCCCATAAATTTCATCACTATTTGTCTTGTTTTTGGATAAAATGCCTGTGACGTACGGACGGACGGACGGACATGATGCAACTATAAGGGTTCCGTTTTTGCCTTTTTGGCTCGGAACCCTAAAACAATAAATACTTATTAAATTAACTATCTGTCACCCAAAGTACAAGCTTCGGTACACACAGTTTGGGATCAGATGTGCTGTGTCCGTTCGAAGATATTTATTTATTTATTATCATAAAAAATAAAACAAAAACCAAATATTCTTATATTAGAGATACGCATTAAATTTCTAATAAACAGGAAATATAGATAAAATCTTCGTTACAATATCACCGTGCCTAATTAACTTTTATTTATAGTATACTAGCAGACCCGGCAGACGTTCTGCCCTTTCTTGTAGATGGCTTGCCCATATAGTTAACGCCCGCAGCTCCGTCAGCATGCACATAAGATGATTTTTTTTATTTTTGGTATCGATCAGTGTTAATCTCAAGTCCGGTCTCGCTTTCGCTTCTAGTTCCAGTCACACTTTTGATTCTGATTCCGATCCCACACTCATTTTCAACCTCAGCCCCGTTCTCAATTACAGCGCCGCTTTCAATTCTGATCCTACTCGCGTTCTAGATTCTTTTCCCCGTCTGACTCTCAATTCTGATTCCGCTACCGATCACCGTTCCGATTTGAACGAAGCCAAAGGCAAACAATTCTTTCATCTTTTGTATTTCCATCCCGATTAAGCTCTTGATTCTGAACCCTATTGCACTCAATTTTGACCCCGGTTTTATTTTAACTTTCGGACTCGGTTCTGGATCTCCATTCTGTTTCCTGTCCCGCTTTTTGTTCCCATACCAGTATAAGTTTTTATGTATAGTAAGGATTTTAAAATTAATATGATGCGAATTGTTAAACTTTATTTTTGTCAATTCGTCTTATGCCAGTTGGGGGGCGGAGTTCTAGGGAAATTAAAATTTGTGCTTATATCTATTTTTCGATGAGACATCTGAAAAAAATAACAAAAAACGATTCATTGAAAAATAAATAAATAAAATACTTGACAACTATGCTACCTATCATAATATAAGTTATTTTATTTTTCAAGTTGGACCAAATTTCATAAGGTGTGCAACATTTCATTGAATTCGGTGAAGTGGTTTCGGAGCTTGGCTAAAACGAACATCATGACATGAGGTTTTTATAGACATCTGTATGTTTATCGGCCGACCATTACCGGTTCGCTTCGACGAGCGTAAACTAATATTCAGCAATAATTGTTTTTTTTTTATAATTCCGATGTGCTCGTGGTTTCACTTTCGCGTGTGCATGAAATGAATCCCTTCACTATTTATACTAGTCGTCCTCGCTGACGACTCTGCGCCAGATCACGGTCCTGTTATCGATATCAATTCTGGATCCATTATCAGGTCCGATCTCGATCCCGCTGTTCCGATAGCAGTTTTAATACCAATTTTGATTCTTCAGATTACCATTTTTACTGGTGTTTATCCAATTTTTACATAAAAGGTAATCTTGTTAAGTAATATAATATAATCTAGTTATAAGAGTATTATATCCCATTTGACAACATATGAAATCAATTTCTATGCCAAATTCGATTAGAATTCCTCCAGCCCTCAACGTATGCCAGACATCTATTCAAATATATTTTTACATCAAACGATATAGTTTATGTAAATTTAACCAAAACTACTCTATAGTCTCTGTAATGTCATTAGAGATGGCGTTGCATATGAAAAATGCATGAGAAAACTAATTTTCTTCTTATTTTTTTTGTGAATTTTTCATGTTTTAAATTAAACAAATCCAACAAATCAAAAATCATAGATTTCTGTGCAGCCATTCTTGAATTACAAATGGTGTAACTAACACGAATTTGTTTTGTTTATAAGGTCGGGGAAAGGTTTTTCTTTATTTTATAAGTAAAAGTTAAAGTACAATCTCTTTGATTGTGATGTTTGTAACTGGCTAGTTTTGATACCATTAAATAGACGATATTTTAAAAAGAAAAACCAATGACAAAATGGTGTACCTTAACTTTTCTAATGGTTTTCTGTCCACCAAAATGAATGAATCTAACGTAAAAATTCGATATATTATAAAGTTTTATTACAAAAAAAGGAAACATGCGACACAAGGCGCAAAAAAAAAATTGTGACGTTTATGGATCTAACGCGGGGCTGAATGCGGTGCGGTGCGAAATACTGTTAAATGAAGTGTTTTTTATTCATAATTACAAACCACTACTATAAAAATTATATTATAATTTTCATTTAATGCGCTATTGCACATGAAAAATAATGCATATTAGTTTACATACAAAAATTGCAATCTATTACTTAAAATGCAAATTTATAAATACAGTACGAAAAGTTTCAACATGAATGTATATCAGTGTTGTACTTATATACACAATATATGTTTATATTATATATAATTATATTATCAATGTATTTTAACCCAAACTCAACTCTCGTGTAAAGGAGCCAATATATGTACAATACATATTTATATACAGAGGCGTCGCCTACGGTAACGGTAATAGTGTTGCGAGTTCAATGGTTTTTCCCTTCTTGAAAATATCCGACGTGCCTAAAGATGTTTTCACTTCAAAATTATCGTCAAAAGGTAAGCAAGTTTCACAGACTACAGCGAAACCCGGATGATGTTAAGTTGATGTTATCTGTATGGTGGGATTGGAAGGGCATTACTCACTATGAGTTTTTGTCGCCGGCCAAATTCATCAATTCTTATCTCTACCGCCAACAACTGATGAGACTCAAGCAAGAAGTAGAGAAAAAGCGGCCAAAATTTATTAACAGAAAGGGTGTGGATTTTCACTATGATAACACCAAACCACACATATCTTTAGCCTATCATTAAATACTTAGAGAGTTTTGTTGGGAAACGTTAATGCATCCACCATATAGCCCTGAACTTGCACACACACTCAGGTTTTCAGTCTCTTCAGAGTTTTTTAGGTATAGTTGGGTTACCATCAAGAGAGGACTGTCAAAATTATTCGTCGCAATTTTTTGATAAAAAGATTTAAAGTTTCTACATCAATGGGATTGTGTCACTACCTACAAAATGGCAACAAGTTGGTGAAAAAAGTGGCATATATATACATTATAATTATTAAAATAAAATAAAATAAAAATTTATTTTGAATTGGTATATAAAATAAGAAAAAAACTTTTCCCTCGATCTTATATATAGATTTTAAATGGTAATGAGTATTTCTGCAAAGTTATTGAAATCGAGATATATTTTTTATTACTGTTCAATTCTGTTTTGCAGATTTTGAAAAAAAATACAGTGCAAAGGATCGCTGATAGCTTTTATAGTTATTTTTTGCTTTAAGTAGAGTATTTTATATATCATCTAGAATTACATTTTTACCTATCAACCAATAATGCATCGTGCACTGGCAATGTACCAAATCATTAACAAATCAAAACTCGAAATCAAATCAAAATTATTGCTTCACATAAAAAATGAATTGTCAAAATGTAAATTTATAATTTTTAAACGTTTATTTCATCAATATTTAGAGTGTAACGATTATTTAGCGTTGAATTATTGCAAGTTCATTCAAAATACATTTCACACATTAAGTGATTTTGTCAAATAAAGATATGCGTGCTATCATATTATAAAAAAAGGTTTTTAAGTGTGCCAAACACCATCCATTATCCCGCAAAGGAGCGTGAGATAGATAAAAAAACGCCTTCTTTGACTTCTTCCTCTTAGTTAAGGGGTGATACGCTTTCATCATTTTGTGCACAGCATCCTCCTAGCATTATACATCTATAGCAGGTACAGGTCTTGTTATTTATAACACAGCTATATTCTATTAGGCCGGTCTAGGCATAACAGGGACGCGATCGTGCCTAAAATATAAAGCTATTTTATGTCCTAAAGCGGTCTTATAGAATTTACTACTGTTAAATCTATTTATTTTGTTGACTACTTGGAAGTTACTTGAGCTAAGATGTCCGTTAAACAAATTTTGGTATACAAAAGTTTGTTTGCAATACGAAGTCTCCTAACTTGGCATATTCCTAATATTATACATAGTTCCGTTAAAACTTTGTTGGTACAGGATTTTTTTTGTACAAAATTTTAATTAAAACTCATTTAAAAATGTTATCGCCTTTTAGGTTTTCGAGATCAAAATATCTCAGTGGGATTTCCTTATTAAGATTATACTTACTAGATCACTGTCGTGCTCTTGAAAAGATATACTGTTTGCAGTGTAATAGGTAGTTAGTCAAATCTTTCAGAGAATATGTGCTATTACAGCGGATATCACAAAATTAGTAAAATAATAAAATGAAAAATGTGGGGTTTCTCATATAAGAAAGGTGTGTTTTTTAATTTTTAATTTATACTCTGTCGTAAAAGCGATATTACATACAAAGTTCAAATTTGGTGCAATTATAATGTAAATTCTAAAGTAAAATAGTAACTAATAAAAACAACTATCTTTCATTATTATGCAAATAACCTAATGTAGTTGTAGTCGCTGAAAATGCTAATCGCTTTTCACTTTGTACCAGAGTTGCGGCTTCGAAATAAACAATTGTAAACAGTCCATTGGATTTACTTGGAAAGCTTAACGCGAACTTATACGAAGAGTCTTTTGAGCGGGGACGGCGAAATCAACAGACCTTTAAGTTCGGGCCGTAAGTGCGCGAACTTCCAGCTTTGTCGGACTACGGGCTCTTATGGGCTCCGTTGTTCGTCACCGCTTACACGGAGTTGGGTGTCCCTTCGTAAAAATCGTTGACAACTCCCTTGGTGATGTCTTCATTTCAAGAAGGGCATTGTATAAAGATTTAACTATCTTTTTCAAGACTCTATTATTAAAGTTTCCTGTTAGGAAAAATAGGTACTTCCAAAATTTTTGATTATTTTAATTAAAAAAACACGTTAACAAAAGTCTGATTACATCGATGTTTATATTAAGACTGCAAGAAATATTTTTTGCAGAAAAATATATAAAGCAGTAAGGTGGTGAAACGAACAGAATGATGATGAAGGCTTTATCTATGGGAGTAATCAACAGAATTGAATTTGCATATACCCGCTTGAAGGTAACTAGTTAACTAAGATCTAAATGCGATAAAGATAAATATATGAGTTTATTATGGCCACGGGACTTGTGAGTAATTACTGCGTGGCGTGCCGGTCAGCGAATGTTGTAGAAAAAATGTTTATTGGCCAAACTGCACGAGAACGACCTCTATCGTGTAAATGATAGTTATAAAATACAAGTATACGTTATTAGATACGTGCGAGTTGTAAAAGCAACGAGAAGTCGTTAGAAACATTGTCGAGCAACAGGACACATACGTGCAATATAAAAATGGCTTTTTATAGAAAGTATGTTATGCGTTTATACATATTTGTAAAATTAAGATTTAAAAGTCGTTATTTAACACATATATAATCAAACGCTGGGATTGTTTCAAGTATTATTTCAAATATTTCGTGCGACTAAAAGATTCATTCTTGACTTGATTCATCTTAACTTTATTCTAAATATTTTACGATTCTGAAAATAAATAACTTGTTTTTTAATGATCGATGCATAAAAACCTCAAATAAGTAAGACTAAAATAATGATCATTGTGAGTTATCTATATTTTGTACCAGCTCCTCAATGTATGGACCTTTTCTACCGAGTTGTTTCACGGAATTCGTAGCCACAACCCATCCGGTACTTCCAGTAAGCAAAAAGTTTCGTACACTAATCTCACTGTATTTTCGCCCCAATGCATTATGTATTTACGCATTTGGTATTAAAGTCTCAATTTCCGATTTACGGTTCACCGTTCTTTCACCGTTTACAGTTCCTGTTTCACAAAATACCTTTTACCTGATACCCAATCGGCTTCATCATTCATTAAATCGTCACTCATTAAAATGCAATTTGCTAATATTGCATTATGAAAATCTTGTGAGATCGTCTCTCAACATCACAGTATTCAACATAAATATCGAAGGTGAGACACAATCTTTAAGGAATTTCAAAGACCTCTGGCGTTTCGTGTGTAGTCACAAGTGATACAAACAAAACATATGTGAAGTAGCAGCTATCGCTGTTGTTTTTCGTTCAGCGAGTGAGAGTTTTGGTGGCTCATTTGCCATACACGTTATTACTTCCTCAAAACATTTCAGGTATTCTATTTCCTCCATTTAATATCCTATTCCTTTCTAAAACGCCGACAACGTATTGAATCCTCTGGGTTTGTGGGTGAACGTTAGCAGTTTTTGATCACTTCATCACGGAAAAGTGCCGTAAAAAAATTGATACGTGTAATAAAATTGGTGTGCTTATACCATAATTTGTTATATAGTTAGAGCAAACTTATCTATGAAATTATTTATTTTCCGAACATATCTTTTTCACAACGGACAAATATATCTATGTGATATAATGGATAATATATAAATGTATAAAAAATCTGTTTTCCTTTAAAACTTGTAGAATCTTGTCAAAATGTATTTAGGAGTACTTATTATTTTTATACGGAGGCATATACAACTTTATTAAGTATGTTATTTGTCCTCCTTTTAAAGAATTTCTATTACATTTTTTATAAAATGCACATTTCTTACCCAGAATAAAATATCTTTGTACTAAGAAAGATGCTTTATATTTATAAATCACATAAAAAACAATTTAAACGAATTGAACATGAAACGTATAATAATTACAACGACATTTTTTCCCTTTTTTTTCTAATGAAAGTGTTTATGCCGCGACAAAAATAGTTTATGAAAAGAGTGTTGAATTCTTCCATTACCGTAATAGACAAATAATAGTACTCGGGCAACGGAGCTTTGTCCGTTAGCACTACATGATTGCAAATTTTATTTATGTGTTTTATCTGTATGCCATTATAGTAAATGAATGCTTAAATCAAATCAAAAATATTTTAATTTCGTAACAGAATGGCACTTGAAATTCATCATCAACGAATTTTCCTTTTCGAAATTAAAATTATCACCCATTTCAAATACTGATTCACTAACGAATAATCGGGAAAGAAACTCAAGGACTTCTTTTTCGTTCTCAAAAACACAAAATATTGAACAAATAAGAAAACTATTACAACACTTACAAATAACACGAAACAACCTCACAGCCGAGCAGTTCGATTACATGGGTTTTTTTATTAACATATTCAGACCCGACTCAAAAGACGCTACTTCGACTTGTGCACATTTTCCACTCGACAGCAACATTATTACGTAAAGCCGTGTACACACGTGAGTTGTGTACGTACGGAGCCTTACTCCCGCGTAGCGAACTCCCGCGGCCGTCCTCGCCACATGTAATACCGACGTTTATTATAGTAATAGCTTCTTACACTCTGTCAAAAGACGGATGCCGGCAATTCGTTTCGCTCTCGATGGAAATAAAAGCGAAACATTCGCCGGCCCGCCGTTACGCCGCGGCATTGAGTTCATGCCGCGTGTGCTTCGGTGCCGTTTCCAAATCATATCAGATGTATTGTGCTTGATGCAGCGATTTCGTTCACGAATCGGCTATTGTGTAATGATGTCGAAATTCCCGCTATGAAAATTAACAAATTTTCAAGAAATTGGGAAGCCATTGTTTTTTAATCCCGATTTTCGATAATCGACTTTTTACCAGATGCGTGCGTGTGTTTGTGTGTGCGTGCGCGTGCGTGTGTGTACGTATACGTGTTGAAAAAAAATATTAAAATGTGTTTGGTTAGAATATTTCTTAAACTTCTATACAGATAAGTTCTAACTAACTAACAATCAAACAAATCAATCAAACAACGAAAATCTAACTAACTCTTATGTTTAGAAAGCAATGTATATCGTTGTGAACTGCATCAATCTCGGTTGATTTGCTCGAGAGACATCGTTAAACAAAAATTCTCGAAAAAAAAGCTTTCAAAATAACTTCTTAAGTTTCTGATGGATTGATGTTTGGTATCAGTCAACTTCATTTGCTTAAACAAATGCGTTGAATGCTTCAGAGCTGATCAAAATTAAACAACGCATCCAATAGATAACTTAGAAAACAATTGCGTTTTATTTGAATTGAATAGTTGAATGTTGAACTCGAAGAGCCAAAAACGTACTAAAATTATTCTGTTGAGTTCTGAGAGATTGAAAAAGCTGTTAAGCCTCTCTTGGAGAAACTTTTAAGCTTATATTCAATAATTTATTGTTAGATCTATTGTCAAAGACTCGAAAATAGCAAAAGTCTGCAAAGCTAATTATTTTGTCGAATTTTTGAGCTCAAAAAGCTTATAGATGAGTCTTCGATATAACTATATTTTTGAACTCGAAAAGCTCAAAGACACATCGATAAATATCCCAGTTTCAGGAATGGCCTGCAGGGTCAACACTTTTACAGATTTTATTGATTAAATACAGCGGACTAAAATATTCATTTGCATCAGACGATCGATCGAACATTATGAGACGTTATTTAACGATTCGCCTTATGGTCACAGTTGTAATACAAATCATTAGCTTGGAAATTCACACTCGCGTACAAGAAAGCCACGAGTAGCTGAAGAGGTAAAAAAGGAAAAAAAAATAGAGCTTGGATTAGGAACAGACATTGGGATATGTTGATCCAACAGCAACGTTGAAAAACGAAATCGGAAACTCGCGACGTCGGATATTAAAGACGAAAGTGCATGGTGAATTACTTTAAGCACGCAATTCATGCTCGTGAAAACGGTGGAAGAGACACTTATGTACAGAAAGTTAAGTCTAAATATAATATTGTTATTTTTAATTTCTTTACGTAAAAATATCTGTTTAAATGACGCCAGTTACATCAAACTAAAGTACCACGTTAAAGGTATTAAAAAAAAAAAATGAAAACACATTGAAAAATTAAATGGTGATGGTAGATGTTAAAGTCGTGCTGTGGTTGACTAGTCAGGGAGGTACTACACTCTCACAGAATACAGATGTAAAGTAGCAGCTTTCGCTCTTGCGTTTCGTCCAGTGAGTGAGTGCTCCGGTGGTCCAATCCCAGCTCTATCAGCCAACTCCCCGCTCTATCGACTCACCTCGCCTCAATTAGTCCAGTCTTCCCTTTATAAGCCTATTTCATCTCCACCAAATATCAAACTTTTATCCAAGAGGTCAACACAGCGCTGGTGACTTCTCTGGGACTGCGAGTGTTCATGGGCGGCGATGACCGTTATTCATTATTGATAATAACAGTTAACTGAATATCAAGAAATCCATTTATTTTTGTAAATATGTAGAAAATTTAAATAATAATTATAAATTATTGATATACCACTTATTATTATTTCCAAATATGAAACTTGGTTAATTTTAAAAATGTATATAAATTTTCAACATTTTACTGCTCTTATCTAATGTGATTTAAATTTTGAAATTGTTCGAATATTCAAGTCAAAATTTTAAACTCTTTTTCAGACAGGATGTCCTGCTAATATGTACATAATCCTTATAACGTTTCACTACTAGATATGGGCAATGTTACTGATAATATTGAATGTCTATAACATTTAAGATAGCTCCTATTCGATTCACCTTTACTGAACGTGAAATTAAATTAGGCTTAATGAGAGGTCACGTTTCATTATCATCATTTGCGTAATTTTTGTTTCGTTTGTTAGCTGAGAATTTACATATTGCAAAAATAACACGCACGAATGCGGCAAAATCGCTGACTTTGGATTAAGTATATTTTGCGTTTGATTTTTCTAAATTAAAGAAGAACCAATTAAAAAGAAATGTATATTTAGAAAACTGATTTAACACCGTATAAGTTAAATTAGCGTAACAATTTTATACATATAGCAAAAATATCGAGGGACGAACGGGGTCAATAAACTTATTCTACTCGTATGGATTGGAGTTTCTATAGACAATACTATTACTTCGATGCTGTTAGGTACGTGTTCCTCTTAGGCCACAGACCTCAAGATAAGCTGACACGTGTTGAAAACGCAATCATTTCTGGAGGTTCATGTGTATATGACTCGTAAACTTTGTTACAATGTTTTTCTTCCCTCTGAAAGTAAATAAAGACATATATAGTTGGTTTGTGAATTAGAACGTACACTCGGTGTCATAGACCCTGGGTTGTAAGCAAACAAGATAACTTCAGGTTACAATTGATCCTCTTCTATTATGATAGGGGTTAATGAAATGTTAACAATTTATAAAAGTTCTTTTCCTATTAAATAAGTACAGAAGCAACAAGATAGTAAAGAACTAGATAAACTCTTACGACAAAGTTTAAAAGAGCTTTAAATACGTAAAATTTCTTTTTGCAAAAAAAAAGTGTAGCAAAAGAATCTTTGATGGGTTTCAGTTTCGTATTGATTGCCCGATTTCAATTTTGTTTTCATATCTTATCATAAAAGTAATAAAAGCCGAGAAGCCCTTCGCTCCCGCATTTACTAGGCCACAGTGTCGCATGTACTATCAGTGTGACGACACCTTTGATCTTGGGAATATGTCGCTGCTTTGTAGATATTAATTGAGAGGGTCCTAAATATAGGGCTGTCACAAAATTAATAAGATAAATAAAAAAAATATTATCCATTGTTTGAATCTTTTTAAATTTCTATTATTAATGTTTTGGAACAACTAAATGTTATAAAATTGTATTTAAAGACCATCAATGCCCCTTGCTTACTCATTCAATATTCCTTCCAAAGTCATGAAAACTTACTTATCTATACAGAAGCAGATTCTGCGCTATTTAAACGAAACCTTTATACATTGACAATCATCTTGAGTGTAGATTTCAAATTGATTTAGCAAAACGCATATTAAAGTCGTTAATGAATTTTTTGAAATCAAAATTAGAAATGAATATGTCAAAGAATCCAAATGAAAGCACAACAAAATATGGAACTAGGATTGAGGGAGTTTTCTTTTTAGATTTTTAACAAATTTTCAATCAAAAGTATTCATTTCATATTTTAATTATTACAAACCTATAGTTTCATGTTTATAGTATGATACAAGTAATGATCAGTCAGAGCAAACTTTACCAGAGTAATTTATACACAATGATAATTATGTAAATTATAAATGTTATTAATTTAGGAATATATTCATAAATTAATAACATTTTTTTTTGTTCTATAGAACAAAGAAAAATAGTTGTATTTCTTATTATTGATTTCGCCTCGATGGTTTTCACTTCTGTCGTGTGGACTTCTCGTATAACTGGTCTTGTCTGCTCCGAGAGCTTTAACCACATCGGTGACGTCAGTGAATTAGCAACTCCTAACCAATACTGGATCAGCGTAGAAGTCACGATTTACAAATCCTCAATTATAAACCAAAAGGTTGTGGAAGAGTATGCTTCGTCAGCCGGGTCGTTTTTATTCGAGTGACCCTGAAGGCTCCCGCGGATCCGGTTTATCCGGCGGCGTCGCCGGCCCCGGTTAATTAAGGCACTCGCCGAGTAATATCGTCATTTATGGGCGCGGTAAAATTAATATTTGGCGAGCGGCGACCGCGTCGGTGTCACTGATTACGGCCGCTCTGCGGAGATAAGACGGTGTTCGGGCTCGGCGTGTACGGTCGACACAACGAGGCGTTCTTTTGTACAACGTGTCTTCGGCAATTGGGGTTTAGTATGTGGATGCAGTAACAAAATTACTATAAATAGGACTTTACACTTAAAGGGTGCCAACGGGATCCTTTTGCTGAGCCGCCGATGTACTTCTGTTGTTTGTCCGTCTACGCAACCTTATTATCTAAATATGTGTAATGATTACGTACTAGTATCGCCGTGTATTTGGGTGTTGAAAAATATTCTCTTATTTTTATCAGAAAATTAACTGTATAGTTTTTTCTGTGACTGATTCATAAAAGATATATTCGTTAGTTTGTTTGCATAGGAATCCTCACTGAGGAGATGGTCGAAAGCAAAATTGTAGCGAGCCGTGGGTCGCTGGGGCACTTGCAAGGAGTCTTAAGAGGTGCACTCACACAGATATGTAATTATTATCCGTATCACTAACATTATATTTTAAAGCTATTGTAGCGTTTCCCTTCTTGTGAAGTAAATTTTTGGGACTAAAAAAATAAAATTTTGTTCTTGGCGCTACGAAGCATGCTATTTATATATGCGGAACTGGCCACATACGGAACAATATTTAAAAAGTAATTACAACAATTATAAATTAAACTTAGTTGTAAAATACAATTTGTTTCAAGTAACTGTCAATTGTTATATCATAGTGACGTCGTTTCGAAAATTGCGTCTTTATCACCATGGATAAAGTGAAACTAGTGAAAATTTTCGTGCAATTATTTATTACGATTTTCGGCGTGGGATAACTTAAAAACAGTGTATCGATATACTCACTTCGACATTTAGGGATAAAGTACCATCGAAAACCACTGCATATCACCGGTTTAGTGAGTTTTATCGTGGGCGGTCTATCTTCACGGACGAACTTAAAGAAGGTCACCCTCAATCGGTTGTTATACCACAAAATATGGATGCTGTGCAGGAAGCAATAAAACAAGATCGCTATGTTACATATCACGAGATAAAAGCGTCCCTGGGCATAAGTATGACGAGAATACCTAAGATATTACACTATTTAGCTATAAAAAAAGTTCGCGTTGGATTCCGCATAACTTGAGCATTGATCAAAAACAGGTTTGTGTCGATTATTGAAAAAAAATGATAAAAAATACAAACATGGTGCGTCAAAAACTGTTTATAATATATACACAAGTTATGAATATTGGACCTACGCGTATTACCCCGAAACTAAACAACAGTCAACGGTGTGGTATGGGTGTTCCAAGATGAGCCGAATTTAACAAAAGTGATTCGTGCTAAAAGCACTTTTAAGCAAATGGTTGTCTGTTTTTTGGTATAAATGAACATGTGATTACAGTACCACTACAGACTCGTAAAACGGTTAATTCGGAGTGGTACACGACCATTTGTTTGTCAGAAGTCTTTGAAGAAATAAGAAAAAAAAAATCGACAAATCAGAATTATTATTGATCACGACAATGCTAACTGTCACACGTAGGCCAAAACAACTCGATTTTTGGAAGGTCAAAAGATCGAATTGATGGGTCTTTCGCTGTACAGCACCGATTTGACACCCACCGATTTCCATTTATTCCCAAGCGTGAAGAATAAATTACGTGATCAACGTCTTTTCAGCCGCGAAGAGGCCGTTGATGCGTTCAAAATGCATGTCTGGAGATACCTCAATCAGAATGGAAAAAGTTTTATAAAAAATGGTTTCAGCGTATGCAAAAGTACATCAATAATCATGGCCAATATTTTGAAAAGCCGCAAAACCATATTAAATGATAGATATTTGTTTCTTTTGATATTCCAGACAGTTACGTTTCCGTCTTAATTACATATTATTTGATGTTAATGATGAATTTTATCATAAATATCGGGGATGGGATTTGCATCAGAAATGAAATAAATTAATTTCTCACGCCCCTGATGCACAGACAAAAAGTCTGCGTTTTACACTCATCAGCTGTTGGTTTTGGTTCAATGCCCATATTTCACACCGCGAGTGTAATATTTGTGTTCAAATATTTTCCTTGCTTTATTTACTCGAGGCTGCGTATATTCGACAACAAGGACCTCTTAAATCCAATGTTTGCCCGTTTACCTGAATGTTACAGGAATGTTATTCAAATATAGGATTGAAATTCAAATATAGGATTGAGTATAGGATTGAAATTATTTCTATTTATCATAATGTTAGTTACTGTTACATAGCGATTGTAAATTAAACTCTTGAATGAAATTTTAGGTTGCTTACAAAATGAGCGTAGAAAAAAGACTTCGTATTCGTTCTGAATAAGTATTTTCAAATAATTGAGATTTTTCTTATAGTGTTTTGTGAAAAGTACCCGTTTATGAATTATCTTGTTCTAAAATTGTAGAAGTTGTATGGTAGAGTTAAATTCCATACTTTAAACTCTCAGATCACTGTGTTGATGGATGTCGTATGGGGTTAATGTGGAAGCCGTATACGTGGATTTATTTATTTTAATCTGCTAAATATTTTGCAGACTCGGATAAATAAGATATTGTTTGTTTGCTGTTTAATATCTGTCCATTCGCTCGAATGAACATTTAATTCGTTGGATGAGGATTCGTAGTAGAAGAACTCACTGTATGTCACAAGCAAACATCTAATTATGAATTTCTGCGAAATGACACCGAGTATAATACGAAACCTCATGTAAAATAACACGAGTTTCACACAAGAGTACCTGTTCCGGTCCGTCGAATGGAGGAAATAATTTAGTATTACTTTTTGTTCATCAGTGATATATTTCGCATTAATTAAATTTAATTAATAATACATCTTGAAAACGTAATATTAATAATTATTTGTGCAAATGTATATTCTTGCTCTAGATACAATACAATTTGTAAAGTTTGGTGAATGATGTTAAATTAATTATTAATATTAATTTGGATTAGCCTTCACTTGGTTATTGTCATCTACGGGCAAAGTAAGGTTTAGGTGCTTAAATAGCCGAGCTCAGCTCAGCGTTTTTGTTGTCGAGTTTGTCATGGGAATACGGTAACTTCTCATGGGAAAAGTTGAACAGGAAATAATAGGAACAGTGAAATTAGATTAAATTTCTATGAAATGGCAGTACAGTAAAGTTTAGAACAGATTTTCTTTAACCTTTACCTATATAACTATATCGATAAACTTGAGGAAGTTGAATGTCATTAAAGCATAAATTTTCATCAATATCGTTAGGGCCGTTTCGAGATACCAATGTATAAATTTATATATGTATGAGATTTAAAACAATTAGTTTGTATATAATCATACCGATCGATAAATAAATATTATATTACCCGTAGCACAACTTAAATTTTGCAAATTTTACAATATTAAAAATTTTGAAATCTTTTATAATTATTTATTTGGAGTAATGTTACACTAGATTTCTCCATCCCCACATATTAATGATCGGGTTAAACTTCTAAGGTGCATTATCTGTTCACGCCATCGAAAGCATATTATTTTTCAAACTTACGTCGAAACTTTTATCGATATTTTGATCATGCACAATCAAGTATAGGTTTATGGAATTTTTTAAATAAATACATTATTTATTCTGTTTCTAACTATCTTAATATATTTTATTTTCTTCATTTATTAAAGCAAGATATCTCACTCTATAGTCCAGCTACGACAACATCTGTTTGCAAACATGCACGATGCGCTGTTTGCGTTTCGACAACCCTACGGCCTTGCGGTCGGGGAGGTTGTTTCAGGTACGAGAGCTTTGGGGGTTCGATTGCCAGTAAAACGTATCGCGTTTCCAAATTAATTTTGACAGAGTATGTTTAGGTGTGAATGTCTTATATGAAATTACAATCTATAAGCTTAACTCGGGACTATCACGTGTAATCTGTGATTGTCTGTGATTTGATGTTAATCTCGTTTGCACTAGTTTGGTGAATATTCATGTGGGATTTGACCCACGTATGGTAGCGCACGGAAAGACATTCGCGCTTCGATGTCATGTATTGTAATCAAATTTGACACAATGATAAATCATTTCCTGAAATCTAGAATAGGGCATGAAATATTTTTTAAGCGAAATAAAAATGCACGAGTACCAGAAAAGCGGTAAGCGGCAAGTGATTGTGAATTTAAATAATTGAACAAAACAATCAATGCTAAATTGTAATTGAAGTTCAGCGAAGAAATAAATGACTTTATACGATTTGTAAGATATTTATGCTCGTAGATTATGTACTGAAAACAATACAAACTGTATACCCTGATGCACTCGCTAACCAGCGGTAACTCGAAATTCGACACGGGAGATTGCAGGTGAAAGAACAGAAAATATTGAAGGTTGTGGGAGAAGGCAGGTAAAACGATAGGTATATGTCATCGTGACACAGACTTGATTTCAAAGATCGATTCAATAATAGCCGGATTCGACTTACGGAAAGATGTTGTTCTTCTCTGTATCGTTTTAATTTTAATATATTGTATACATACTCTCGAAGTAAGCTTGCGATGTGATATAAAAAAAATATTACGACAGTGTTAGAAATTGTGTATTAAATCTGTGACTTATAAAATAATATACTGTATAGAGGTTAAATATAACTAAACAATACCCCCGAATTGGTGGATTTGAATTTAAAAGTTTTAAATATAAATAAATTAACTATAAGATCGAAATTGAATACGTAGATCAAAACGTGGAACGAATTAATTCTGAATTCTTTACTGATTATTGTATGTTTTACAAATATTTACGCTCACCAAGGAAGGGTAGAGCGCTGTAGAGTGAGATAGAGCTTGTCATAGCTCTATAGAGATGTTGAGAGAAGTAAATCACCGCAAATGAAAGATGATGTCTTAAAAATGCTGCATGTACATCGGTTTGTAAATGTTATTATCAAAAATCAGTAACAAAATCAGATTCCTATAAATACATAATTTGGACATCAAATCATATAGGCTGTTAACACATACATAAGTTATGTAAAATCGGTTTCAATGTTAATTTAATTTACATATAAAACTAGAAAAGGATATTTACTATGACAACAAAAATAATCTTATCACAATTTTAGATGGCATTTTTAATAATGTATTTTAAGAGTGAAGTAATATTCCTTTTAATTTATAACGTATTTAACGCTTGTCTGAATTTCATAGAAGACTTATTAAAGCTTTTGAAAAATTTTCATCTTATTTTTATACGTTATATAATGAAAAAGTATAATGTGTATGCTGTATGTTTGTTGGAACAAAAAACGGACGAAAAAATGATGTTAAAATATGTTATGTACCCATAAAACCTTCTACGTTATAGTCCGACTTGGGTATGACAGTAAATATCAGCGGTAAATAAACACGTCGCACACAAAAGTTACCCTTTATCACTCATATAGAAAAGAAAAGGTTAAGACCACTGGCTGAGCGGTAAACAAATCCAAAAAAGACTTCTTTGGAAGAGTTACAATAAATATGTATTATAAAATACAATAAAAATGTATTAAATGATTTTCCTAGCTTTTTGATCTGTTTTGTTACTACTATTTAAGACTCCACTAGTTAGGATTAATTACCAGAACTGGTGTTTGTGTTTGAAATGTTTACTAGAAGTATTATCAAATACGGCGTTCTAAAGAGTTTCATTAAATAAAAGCCACAAAGTTATCATAAAATTCTTGATATTTCCCCAATCGCCTTCTACAATATCCACAAAAGAAGATGGGTGAACGTTGTAAAGCCGTTAGTATACAAATCGTATGCCTATTAAGTAAGAATTTTATATATGGACGAGCTTTTGTCCGCGGCTCCGTCCGCTTGGATGTAGGATAAGCTTCTTCACGTTGTGTATCGACCGCGATCACGTTGTAGAACACAATACTGATCTCGATATCGCCCTCGATTTCGAAGTTGGTCTCGAACTAGACCTCGATTGCAATTAAATCATCCCATAGGTCGTAGTGCGTATTGAAACACGAGCACTAGGTATCGCTGAAATATTCTATTATGGAACAATCTCACTTCCACTTTTGATTCTGATTCTAGTCCTGCTTTCTTTTCAACTTCTCCAGAACATTGCTGTTCCCAATAACCAATGGGCATAAAAGAGATAAGAATTCGTACTATGTTCAAGACCAAAGCCGCAAAAGCTAGTAAACACTAAACGATACTACGACTTAAGCCTCTTATTCCTCAGAAATTAAATTTTGAACTGATTAAGTGGTAGGATATTGAGAGTAGCTCGTTACGAATAAAAGGGAAAATAGGGAAATAAAATAAGTGTGTCTACTACTTGTCTTTGCCCTCATCCCCAGTTATTGCTTATTGCAAAAATCTTTAATATACGTACACATGAAGTTTATGATTTTGTTATGTGTATAGATTAGCAGGTACGGATTACACCGCTCGTGGCGTTTTCATACTTCCTCCCTAAACTGTATCATGAAAGCGCTTCTTTCCTCAAGAGGCACTTAAACTTTGTAATTTATGAAGTTTTGAAGTTCAAGATCCTCTTGATTTATTAATGATCTCGTGGTAGAGAAAAAAGTTTTTTAAGTTGTATAAATTATTTTCTATTTATGCCTTCGTAATTCACAGTTGTATTTTTAGTTACACCACACTTGTTTAAGAGTTTAGTAAAGTTCACAACATATTTGTGAAATTGAAATTGAAGAAATTCTTCACATGACTTTTGTAACATTATTATCGGTGCTTGCAGGGTGTGCTTTATTATGATTGTGACGTTTCGAATCAAATCAAATCAAAAATATCTTTATTTCGTAGGTAATGAAATTACACTTGAAATACATTATCGGATTTTTGATGGGATCGGATTATTTCATATGATTGATGTTAGGGTCTTTATGTCTTGACCAAGCACTCGCCAGAAGGTTTTTTGGGATTTTTTTTCTTTTCTTTTAGCATATTAAATGAAAATGGTGAAGTGATTTTGAATTTACTCGGACAGTAAAGGAATCGTCAGTCTATTACAAGGGTTTTTCCGTTTTAATCCATGATTTAATGTATAATTAACCTTCGTGCTGAACCACCCCCTTCGGTCCAGTCAAATGTTGCGTACGTCAAATGTGATGTCACTTGCTGCTCTGATCGTCCACTACGTTGTAAAGTCTGTCGTCTATGTTATAGGGAAAGACACTAATTTAAGGAATTACATATGGCGTAAACAGCTTTCGTGAAGGATTAATTATAGACAAAGAAATATTTTATATTTCTAGTTAAACAAATATGAAAAAAGGAAATAAGAAATATGAAATTATTTCTTTTTTTTCTTCATATTTCTCTAAGCCTAATTAACTTCTTGAATAGAAACGTGGAAGGAGGAGTAAGAGTAATAAATTCGCCGATATGGCGTTCTAGAGGTCACGTCCAGTTTTGGCCGAATAGTATAGCAAATTCAGTTGTATTCAAATCGTATTTTATTCGAAAGTAAACCCTTTTACATTTTGAAATTCAAATTTCAATAATAATTTATTCATTATTGTAATACTGATAAATGTATATTAGATATTCGCATACAGCACCTCCCGCGTGGACTTGCAAATTGTTTCGTATATTTTTATAACAATCTCACTATAGAGAGTGATTTTTATTTTGGATCTCAGTCTCTAATATAGGCTTCTAATTTTGTGTGCCGTTCACTGCCCTGATAACATTACAATAAGCAGCGTGTGAAAAATACATATATTAATTAGATGTATACTATACGCATAATTTAAACCTGACGTAAACAAACGATCACATTTTGCTTTTATATGTCAGCCAAGGAAACACTACAATATACCTAGCAATAGACACCGACTTCAAAAATAAAAATAATTCTAAGAACATTATATTATCGTAATAACTTGATTGACTTTTAAGTAGTCTAATATTTTTAATTTCATTTTACTTAGGAGAACTCTAAAAATATTTAGATCATTGTTTATTATTCATAGGTGTGTGTTGAGTTAAATTTGAAGTGGATGGGTACCTACCTACCTTCTTGCGTGGTAAATATATAGATCGTACCTACACATCGATGAGTAAAAAAGTAAGTTGATTATTAAGTTGTAGAAGAATACTCAATTATTTTTTTGCTTTTTGTGCATATTAATTTGTTTTGGAATACTTTTATTTTGAAGTCGGTTTTTTTTGGTTAATTTTTTGTTTATTTTTTGATTTTTAATGCATCTGAAGTACACTAACTAATTTGTCTGAATATGGGTAGACCTACTAAACGTGATGCTCATAGATCGCACCCTTATTGTAAGCCGCTAAGGAGTTCCATTGATCATCATATTCGACTACGATAATTACTTGACCATAACAACGTTACGGCAGTTGACTCAAATATTCAGATGGCCTATAAAAGATTCGCCCGAGTATTGTTAATTTGCTCCCTAAGAATTGAAGAGTTCCGTTGCTTTGTCATGGATACCTTAATCAGAACCTAACCAAACTCTCATCAATGTACCTTTGAAGTACATACATTCCAATAAAGAAAAATCATCGAAATCGGTTGGTGTGATATTGAGTTATTCGTCCATTTGTCACGCACATACTTAATGCAAATTCAAGACTTATATAGTTTTCTCATGGATACCATTGTCAGAGCTGGACTAAATTGTAATGGGACCACACGGAAAGGACCAGCTTTCAAATAAAAAAAAGAATCATCAAAATCGGTTCATTTAGTAGAAAGTTCTGAGATAACAAACAAAGAAAATACAGTCAAATTGAGAATCTCCTCCTTTTTTGAAGTCGGTCAACCAGAGAAAATGTGTTTATTATATATTTGGAATTTTTAAAAACGAAACACCTCAACAGCCATCATAGTTGCGTATGCAATCTATTGATAATTCTAAAATGTGTCATATTAGAAAACCTTAATAATGTTAGTGATTCACAAATATTAATTATTTTCAAAGTTTTTTTTCTTTGATGCGATATTACAATTCGCTGAGCTATGGCGCGCAGTGCAGAAAATTTTGTGGGGGTATTTTACAACCACTTTAAGAACAAAAGTTAAATTATAACTTAGTGCCTCTATATACGGTATCTCCTCATAGGTGCCCCAAAAGGGCTAGGCCGCGTTTGTTTTTACTACCCCAGAGAGCGACCGCAGTCGACCAATAGAGCAGTCGACCGATAGAGCAGCCGGCCGCGGCATTCGCTTCACGAGCGTCTCCCCCCTCGAGCTGGCGCGCGCGCAAACGGCCGCCATATAGAAATAACAATTAGTAAAGGTTCATTTGGCAGCTTACGTGCGTTATTATATTTGCGTCGTGGCGCGTGAGAGAAATGAGACACGAAATTATACGTGCCGGCCCGTTTTAATGATATCCCACGCGCGTGCACACATTGATGGCTCACGGGCTTAATGAAGCTCCGGATGTTATGGTATTGAAACCGAATTATATAAATTAGAATCTCATCCACCTGCAAAGGATCCATTAAAATGGGCCGACGAACGAGACGTATAGAGCTAATAGGTGTGGTGGAATCGGTGGGTTGCACCACTTACCATTAATTTCCTGTGATTACAGACCGTCGATAAGGTAAAAGGTGAGTTCAAAAACTACAACTCCAGTACGGAAATAGTAACTAAAGAAAGGGATAACGAGTTTCTTGAACAGGTGATGGTCACTGAATTGCGAAGCTGAAGGTGGTTTTAGATTGTGAAGTAATGTACATGACATTTAAACCGAAAACATAATAACATAATAAAAACCACCTATGGTTTTAGGATCTATTGATCGTTATTGCGACATTTAGCTTGTTGCTTTTCAATAACTTTTTTCTGTAGTCCCGTTTTACTTTTTAAAGTCTTTTTATTATTAGCAACGAATTGCGGAAAACGTCCGCAGATCCCGATACAGGTCAATGGATTCTTCAGGTGATCGTCCGAATCAATCATTTCAATCATTATATTCTTATTTCATGATGCAAGTTTCACAATAGGATTAATTCGAATGAACTAACACTCCTACAAATTGCCATCATGAGGAATTTTTAAAAGTCGATTTATCCAACCGTGTCATCGAGTCGGTGAATGTAATAGGTACAACACTAGACACTTCACAAATGCTGCCATAATAAAGAACGCCTGGTATACTTTGTATAATTTTCAACGAGCCGTCAAATATCACTCCACTTGATGTAGCAAACAACAATAAGAAAAATCTTATTACTTTCACGTCACGCCCTCTATAAAGAGTTAGATATTTATTTGAAAAACTTAGCTTATGCCTTTCATTAAGTCTCCGTATTAAGGGCTACAAAAAACTCAATAAATTAGTATTGATTGAAGGAAAAACATTTTAAAATTGCTTATTTGAGAAATACAAGCGAAAAACCATTCATTATTTGAATCTCTCTTTTTCTCCTTCCTGTCGTATTTTTGTGAGAAGACCCTTGCGATTTCGAAGAAGTGAAGATAATGAAATAAAGATTATTATTAAATATTTTTATGAAGTACGAGGAGAAAAAACATAAAATTAGATCAAAGAGTAAGCTTGATTCGAAATAAAAATTTTGGTCAAGATTTTGTCCTTTCCATGAGATCTCTCTCACTTAAGTCTTCAATAGATTCTGTAAGAGTAAAATTATTATAAGAAAATTTTTAATTTGATTTCTAAGAAATGTGTTTATATACACATATCTATATATTATTGACTTTTACATCAGGTTTCGAGTAAAAAATAAAAATTATGTGCATTGTTCTTATCTTAGGTTTGATTATTTTAACAATACAATTCTTTAGCAGTGTGTTTATTTAAAATAATTGTGAATAAATGAAAATTTATCCGTTTGTAGTTTATACAAGAAATTGTAATGGTGAACTAAAAGTTTAAAAATAAAAAAAAATGTTAACGTCCAAGGTACAATGTGTATTTATTTGCAAATAATTAAAAATTTTGATTTTAAAACCAAATATTAGTATGGACTTTTTTTAAACAAAAGAATTACGTTTATTTAGAACTTTATATGTGTAAAATGTGAATATTATAATAAACGCATGAAACATACACAACGTATCTACACCGCTATCTTCAAAACACTGTTGACTTTCTTTATTTTTTTCGTTGTTTATTTACCAAAGCGTCAGTGAACTTTCATTAAAGGGTATCGTGCTTTTGATACCCCTGTGTTTACGTTCACATGACTGGATTCACATCGGAGAAATCGGACAACCTTCAATATAATTACTCCGTATATAATTAAGTTTATCCTTTCAAAGAGAGCTGTACTCGTGAAGCTTTCGAGATATCGATTATTATATTCTTAGGTTTGATCACCCATACACTTAGTCCTGACCTTCGACAATCTACATTAGTTCGGGCACCACGCTGGTTAAATGTGTGGCGGAGGCAACGGACGACCTTGGTTACCGATCGATGACCACATCCAGGCATGCCTAGAGGCCTAGAGAGAATAGTTTAATGTGACGCAAGTTGAAAACCTGTCGGAAAATTCGTCTTCGGTAGGAACAGTACCCGGTAGGTAACTTTTGAAGGTGACGCTGTTAACCACTAAGCCGCCACCGCTCTGTTTTTACATACGTACGGGTTCTAAGAATGTTACCAGGAATAGCAAGTAAAAGAAATCAGTATGCCCGAAAATTTACCAGCCGCAACACACAGACACATATTTACGGGCGTATGGTGCGTAGAGAGGGACGCTAAAGGTGTTTATTGATTTCGGTGCGACGCGGGAATCCAATACGGTAACGGGATAAGTTGGGACTTTCGATACAAGAAGTTTCGCTTGATTTCTTTCCCTATTTGTACGGAGGCTTTCACGGAAATATCTGTGCGATAATTTCCCGCCATAACATGGAAGTTCGCATCGCTCCGTCGCGCAAACGCAATTAAATTGCATTGAAAAAGTAACGTCATTCAACACGTATTATTACATTAAAGCGATATTGGAATGTTAGTGGATAGATCATGATAACCGCAATTACAACAGATGACTGCTTGTCTGCGCGTTTGTGTGTATGCATCCAAAAAAAATATTAGTCTGTTCGAAACTGCCATTAAATTTGGCACACTTAAAAGTAGTGACCTAATGTATATAAAGAAAAATCAATGTGGTATGTTTGTTTTCTATGCGTGCTGATCCATTGTTTAAATAAAGTTTTCGTGATACATTGTACGCATACCCAGGAAGGTTTCTAGAAAAAAAAGAGATGAATGAAAAATAAAAGAAATATAAAGAAATTTATAGCAAGTCTTTAAAACGGACGAAATAATATAAAAATAATTTCCCTAAGTCTCATCAAAAAATATACCACGTACAGATTTTTAAGTTCGTTAAGATTGTTCTGAAAACTTGTTATTATAAATTTTTAATAGCTTTTAAAATACTTCTACAAATTGAAACTAAAAATCTGCCGCGTATGCACCCGAACAGTCAAAAAGACAGACAAGGAAGCGAGTCAATGAAAACTTTGTGAAGTTAAGTTGTAATTTATGGATTAGTAAAAGTTAGTAAACAGCTTATTACGAACAATAAACTAATGACACTGATCATAACATACACGGTATGTGGTACGACGCGAACTTGACAAACAACTAAGTCGCTATCGAAACCATAAACGGCGCCCCGGCGCGAACGCCCAGACGCGGGGCCCGCCTCGGAGGCACCGGCCCTGGAGATTAAGCGGTACCAAGGGCCTATTCGTTATGGGATCCAGTTATCTTAAGGGGTTAATTCGTACATACATGCTCGCAATCTGGCGGGTCCCGTTTCCGCGTTGCATAATTCCAACAGCTCGCACGCTCGTGTCGAATTGATTAGGACTTGTATTAGTGACTTAGTTGTCAGAATTGTAGTCTGCTGAGTAGTTTTTTTTTTACCTTCGGCATTACAGTGGTTTGAAGACTGAAATAGTATTTATAAAGATGTTTGTACTTTATACGCGTCGGAAAATCATGTTCCTTTGATGTGATCATAAAGATGATAGAGATGATTGATGAAGATACAAATGAACAAGATATTGTTTTCAGTATAGTCTGAGCATCACGCTTGACTAACACTATGTAATAAATTATTGAAATAATAGTTTAAAAATTAATATTTTCTATATAGAATACAATGTGAATGCTTATACAGGTTTAATGAGAATATAAGTGTTATAACGATTGAAACACAATCATCAGAATAATGTAGTTAAGTGTAAGGTTTTTACCGTCAGCGCAATTTTCGTGCATCCTGTGATGCAGACGCTGTGCGCATGCGAATCTGACTTCGACGGGCCTCTATCCATATGTTTGAAGTCTATGACTTACGAATAAAATAATCCAAGATACTAAAGTGCCTGTTTCACTCTTAAAATAACCTCCGCTATTTAAACCTAACTTCATGGTGTTAAAATTCTGCTGAAAGTGCGCATGCATTTTTTTAAGCGCTTAGAAAGGTGTATTTACAAAAATAAATATTGTGAAGTCTTTGACAGTTTTAGACAGCTAGACACATTTGAATAAGCCATCATATAAACGCTATTGGATGTTCAAAGTCTACAATTAAAATAAATATCGGTAGTTGAATGCATCGATTTCTCTCAAACGAACATTTGATTTTTCCCCGTTTCCGCAGTCCCCCTATAAAGCTCGCTCTAACCGCTGCGCTGGGCAGGCGCGCTAGTGAGTTACGACGCTGCGGTTGGTTCCGATGTTGTTCATTTTTCATAATAAAGTAATCCTCTCCTCACGACACCCCGGAGGGCTGACGCTGGGCTACAGAAACGATAAATGAAAATCATTACAAATAAAATGTCTCTTTCTGCATTTAACAGCTAGTAAGTACAAAATATAAAATCACTTATTGTAACATATATTATTTTAGATCTTACCGATAAATTTATATGCTATTTTTAACGTTAAGTATACGAAAATTAAAAAAAAATAAATATATGAATTATCTACAGCTATAAAGTTTAAGTTGATTGTCCGAGAGATGACATTGAAGAAAAAATTTTCTCCAACGATATATCTCAAATAAATGAATCGATCTTTATTAAATTTTCTGCAGTCGTTACAACTGATTGGAGAAAGGAGATATAGAAGAATAGAAAGGAGAATAGATTTTGGTGTCTATCGGTAGAGAGGTCTTAAAGTTATTCCAAAAAATGTATTTCTGAAAGTCTTTTTTTTATATTTTTTTTTCTAAAAATACACGAGTCAGAATCGTTTCAAATTTTCAGGTAATCTGAGTTGTGTTGACGTCTTTTGAATTTTTCACTATTCACAGTGGGACTTTGAAAATATCAATCACGAATAAGATTTTTGAAAATATGGGAGAAATATTTCATTATTGTCAATATCAATGGAACACTACATGGGCTATAAAAGGAATATTTTTTTATAAGAATTTAAAGTTTTTTGAACTTTAATGCGCAACCTAGATTAGATCTCTTTTTATTGCCATAGGAATGAACCCGGCAAGCAGCGATTAAACAAAATTAATTTAAAATAAAACAGCTCAAAAAGATAGACATATAGTGTAAGTAAATCAAAGCCGTACAGACCTGCAAATCACTGTAACGCCACAGATATTACATCGAACGAGGTTCGATGGCCGGCCGCTGCGTTAATCTGAATTTATTTCAATATTTCGACCATAACTCAGCCCGCGTTGCCTGACGACGACAGTCGGCGCACGCCCGTGTTTAAATTATTTCGTTTGTTTTGGGACGCCCTCGGTTTCTTATAGAAGAATGAAGTGAAAATATTGATCTAAAAAGGGATTTATGGGATGGGAGTCTTTGTAATAATGGCAGGTAATTTTGTGAAAAAAAAAAGCTTCAAAAACTGGCCTATTATCAATGTTTGTATTTTTCCAATAAATGAGTCCCTTTGTGCTTTTAATATTTTTAAATTGGTAAAATTGTTCAACACGTTTTTACTTACTGCTTAAAATTACTTTGCTTTCGTTTATGCATGTAACTGTTTCATATTTGTTGAGGAGTTTAAAATAGAACAAAAATTGTCAATAGGATAATGTTTGCAATGACTATTTAAATTCAAAAGTGAGAGAGATGGAGAAACAGATAAATATTTTTGTTAATTTTAGTAAATAAACAGCTTCTTGAGATATTTTTACATACATAAATTGTATTATTTTAACTTTTTATTGTTATTGTTTTTCCATGTATAATGTTTTTTAATAGTGCAAACATTTTTTTAAGGAAACAACAATAAACTTATTCCTATTGGAATAAAAAAAGACAAAAAACTCATTAAAAACTGCTGGAATTTATTCACCCCCTCTAGCCTATATACGGGTTTGTTCTCCTACCCCATTTAATGATGAAATTAATAGATCTATAACTATATATATGGTTATTTATTTATACAGTCCCAATTAATACCGACGAAAACGTCGATGTATTTCCAACCAGGTCTTGCTGACACAGGGATTTATGTTCCCGTGGTCACATGAGATCTCCTTTTCAGGAAAAGTCATTTTTAACCTCCCGCTAAGAAAAATATTAAGCACTATGCGTGTTGCATGTGCGCGAGTGTATGTAAAGCTTGAATGTTGGTTAAACTGATAGATAGGTTGGAAGCGGGCTACCATTTCTGCTCAAATAACAGCATCAAAAGATATCATCAACTGCTATATCGTATTAGATATAGTGGTAAAAATATTTCAAATATACCTTTTTTTTTATATAACTTCTAGACCAAAAGAGCTCAAAATGTATTTAAAATACCAGGAAGCTCCTATTGGCTGTAACAAATACGAGACAATTTTACAGAAGATTTAATAGCTTCGTCGGATAAGTTAGCTCGAATATGTTTCATTTACATAACGATGCTTATGACTACGTATGACAAACTATATTACTATTGATACAGATTAGAGCTAGGAATTTTTTCTGCATTTTGGAATGTGATATGTAAGAAAAATATTAATTGTGATAAATCGCCCACAGGATATAATAAATGAATCCCACTCCCTAAGTCATTTTAAAATCTCGTATGTCTTTTTTTGTACATACAAATAAATTGTGCTTCGTCTTTTCGAGATAGTCTCGTATCTGCTAGGTGTTTTCAATTTTCTAGCTGCTGAAAACACCCCTCTTATAATCTCATTGTTTCAGATCGAGGAGCGTACACCTTAAGAAAACCTAGAAATCCAGAAATCTTAAAAATCCATGCATTCCATATAAAAGTTTTAGTCGTGAGTCCGTCCGTGCTGTTGCAGCCGCCATTGTGATTCATAAAATTTCGAAGAATCAAAGAAAAGTCTCATTAATGACAAAGTGGTATGTCAAAATTGGTTTCAATTTTTATCCAGTTCTTGTCTCAACACTTTGTTTGTGGCATTTTAAGTATTTCCGATCTTAAATGTTCTGTGATTAGAAAGTTTTTATTAAAAATGAAGATTAACATTTTAACATTTTAATCTTCAAGGTACCAAAATTGATATATTCAGTCGTTTGAAAGATTATTTCCGGGACTCGACGAGGCTGAGTCGCAGTTTCGATTTACGTCCTAGCAAAAGCCTGTTCATGATTATTACAAAGTTTATGATTGTTTTGTTCTTGATTGTGATGAAGAGTTTAAGACGTGTTCTTGCGTAACATGCTGTATCATCCCTTGAATTCTATTCACATCTGCTGAAGTTACGTATTTTACTTGATCAATATAACTTCTATGCATCGTTGTAAAGTTTTAGATTCAATCTATATTTCAGGAGTGTTTGTAAAAAAAATTGTCATAGCTATCGCAAGTCCTAACGCCACAGATATGCGCCTTGAATTATGATTTCTTTTTCTCGTGTTCTACTAAAATCTTAAACGTAGTCACCCATATATAACAGATAACAAGAAAAAATATTTTTTATATGTATAGTAATTGCGACACCAATTCCATAACTTGTTATAGCTTCCACCTGGCGACGTCGCGTCGTTACGATCGTCTGGCTCTTCGAGAGCTAAATTCGAACAGTTCATACAATTGAATTGACAGATTTAAATGCGGTTATAGTTTGAATATAAAAAAATATGCGAATTGTCGTCGCAATATATCTTGGTGAAAATTATTTTTCTTGGTGAAGAATAATTTTCACCAAGAACTGATACTACAGCCTCTCTAGTTCTTTGAAGAGGAAATGAGATGGATCCCTTGCACGCACATTAGTATTGACTGGATATATTTTTCCCACATTCACTGAAATGGGTTAAGTGAAAGTTTTAGCGATCATTACAAGGGCATCAATAATAAACATGTGAAAATTTTCTAACAGGAGTTTTAATTAGAAATAAACTCAAAAAGATAAAAAAAGTATCAGTCTAGGAGTAACTTAAAGGATCAAAAATGTACAGTGAATCTAGTTTACATAAGCCGCTTCGCGAACTTGAACATCAAAGCCTAGATCGCAAAACTTCTCGTGTTGAACTTTTTGTTATCCTTTTCACTTTCTGGAAACCTATGCAAAGTAGCTAGGTTTTGCATTTTCAACATTATCGGTCTCAATAGTCACTTATTTGTTTTACTCTTTTTAGAATACATATTATTAACTTTTTGAGTTGTATGTATTTATGTACGTTAGAGAAAAATGATGAGAACTATAGTCTATAACGCTATGAAATGCGCGAGCGTTTCAAAATTTTTAGTTCGTTTCTCAAACTTATGTATATAACACACACAAGTCCTATATTAACGATTCAGAAGGCATAGACATTTGTCCGTCTGCCCGTCCACGGCTTAGCTCAGAGACTACGCATATTACGGTACGCATATTAATCACTCCAAAAAGTGGTAGAAGTAAAAAAAAATGCATTGTACCCTCCTTCTTCACCCACACGTAAACTGGGGATAATTTTGTTTTTCTTATGTTTTTCAGGGTGTGGGATAACGTTGGATTATTCATTCAAAAATATTGCGAGTCAACGAAAAACGTTTTTCGATTCAGGAATCCGTTGCGAAATATGAAGCTATGAAGTTCTACTTTTTGTTAAATTTAAGTAGTTAAGTAACCTCCATTTTGCGCGTGGCCCAACACGTATTTGATTGGTTTTGTTTTTAATTTTAGACATCATGTCTAATAATCTGACATTTTTTTAAAAAAAATGTAATATTTTCAATATCCATAAACTAACCCTATTACGACCAGAAAAACTATAATGCCTAACTCGTATAAGTACACAAGAGCATAACCCTTAAATTTTTGATAGAACCTTATTTATGAAAAAGTTTCTTTAGCATATTTTAAATCCCGGCACGTACTTATAACTTCAGTTTCTTGTAAAAATGGAGCAGAACAAACTTATTTGGTTTTTTTTTCATAACTCAGCGAAATACGCCGGATATTGTCTGTCTCAATACCTCCTGGATGTAACGAAATGTCCATTTCCCGTGAATCTTCTCTTTAAATAAGGGATGTCGCCGGCGGCCGCTTTCGGGCGCGCAGAGACAAAGCGCCGCGGAGCACGCGAGGAATCGACAAGTAGCAAGCGGAGTCGCCGAAACGTAGAGAGATCAGATTTTATTTTTCAGCGATTCCAGGTCCTGAAAACCCTAGGCTCTAGAAACTCGACGCCCTTGTAATTAGAACGCTTTCTTACCTACGAAGGGAATAAGAAAGAGAAAGAGAGGTACGAGATGAACTTTCAAGTTTTAGATGTCCATTGCGTAATTTTGAATATATATTTAAATCAAATAAAAATTTGACAAATTAAGTAGAATTTTTTGTTACTTGATGACACGTTTGTAAAAATCAATCAATTTTATTAGGTGGCTCTAAAAGCTCTAGAAATATCTTATAAAAACAGCTTCTCCATATTTTACCTTTTAATAAAGTAACTGTTGTTCTTCTACTGTTTGAAGCGTACGCTTTATTTCATTTAGTTGATGATTTATATTTCTTTCAATAACGACGTTCATATAACTGCTAACTTTATGAATATAAAAAAAAAATGAATTCGCCAGATGCAATATTTCATGTATTGACAGGATAAACAATACTGGAAATATCATATTGGTAGAAAGAAACATTCAGTTGTATTTAGTCTATCATTTACCAACGACTTCGAGTCGTAGGGATGCTAAGGTGAGAGTGCTAAGTAGTCGGAGATAAAGGATTTAGAATCTCAATAACTTAAGGCATTATAATATCTGCTTATCTACATAACGTATTCTATATGGTTTGGCTATATTTTTGAATGTAGTATGAATTTATATATAGCACAATCCTACATACTTACAAAAACAAAAACTGGGCAAGAGCATGTCGGACCATGCTCAATGCGGGGTTCCCAAGCCGTCACTACAAAAAAAGCACTACAGATGAAAAAAACTACGTTGTTATATGTTTTTCATTTTTCACAATAAGTATAAGCACTTTGGTCAGCCATAACTAGAGAAACGAGTAGCTATATCGATTGTTACTCTTAAGCTAATGTAAGCTAAAAACCACTAGAGTATATTTTCATAGCAACAAGTCCTACTGTTGTGAAGAGCAGTTTTTCGGCAATAACTCAAAAACGGTATATCTGATCATGTTCTAAATAATTTCTTTGAAATTATTTAATAAGTGTTAATTTTGAAATTTTTTGTTTAAAAAATTAAAGGGATGAAAGTAGTATAAATTACACTACTTGCCAAGCGAAGTTTTACAATCGGATACGAGTCGAGTATGGAATGGTCGGTTTATGATCGTATCATGAAACAAAATTGGGAGTTAACCAATGAGTAATGCAAGGAAACTATGATTGGGGTTTAACAGAGCGATGAAATTCAGGATAAGGAAATCTTAAAAAGAAGTAAATAACTGTTAGATATCAAAGAATCAGAAGGATAAAAGGGTGATAAAAAGCTTCTCAAACTTGGTTGACTGACACAGTTCCCTACCATGTAGACCGAAGATGTAGTTCAGGTTTCGAGTCATCATTGGCTTTTGGTGGTCCAGGATTGCAGGTCGTAAAATCTTGGGATATAGCGAAAGCCTATCATTAACAGTGAGAGCCCAATAGCTGATTTGAGAATTTTCGCTGTCAGTGGCTTTTGAAGATTACATTGTTATCTTTTGAGAAACGATATATATTATTTGTTATTTTTATTAAAATTATTAGAGGCTTGTAGGTAACACAATATTTACCTACAAACATTAGAGAAGTATTAAATTTAATATCGATGCACTGATATCAATCTTCTAACAGGCAAAAATCACCCAATGTATTGTCTTTTTATGATAATTTTTTTTTATTACTACACTGCTAAGATAGGTATATCCT
>BGZK01002333.1:0-63111 GCA_005406025.1 Eumeta japonica | reverse complement strand
GATAGTCGATGAAAAAAGAAGTAGGCGGAAGCGTAATACATACTCTCCGGTATGACTTACAGTCCGCCATACCGACGAGAACACATTCATTGAAAAATAATAATTCAACCATTTGTACCAGGCTAATTTTTGCACAGCTATAGTCGAATAGAAACATAGGAACGCAGCTCACACAGAGAGAACTATAGCGTATAGTGCGCGCGCGCGCACATACAATACACAAAGGAGTCGAGAGCGGCCGCATAGTGAGGGGAGTGACGGCACGAGTCATCTGTCACGGCATCTGCTAGATTTTACTGCTGCGCGACAATAGATGTTTCATATAAAAATATATTTTCAGCTTGATCAACCTCCTTATAATCGTATTCATGAATTCAGCACTTTTTTAAACCCTCTCATATCTTATGTCATATCTGTTCTTCTTATTTACTTAAGCAATCTTTAAAGTTTGTTTTTAAATTTTTACCGTACTTGGCAGGAAATAGTGCAAGAAGCGTGCGTCGTAAAATTTAAGCGAACAAGATGGCAATGATGATATTTTCGGCGAACGGAACGACAACAGATCAATGACAGAAATAAGGTTCAATAGTTCTTCACAGCACTCTCTACAGGATATGGGATGAAACATGTACAAACTCCATCTCTTAGCAAAGCCAATGGGTCAATTTGGCCGAATACTATAGGGTTGCCGATGATTTAAGACGCTCGACGGTGGATAAAGTTTAGAGGCAAAAGTTGATGTTGGATTTCCCCTGCCGAAAGGCGACAAAGGTATTCTAGATGTGTCTATGTCTTAATAAGGTGAAAGGCGATGATCTGGCTCGAAGTACTGTTATGGTCTATTGAGCACTTAAAGATTTATACAAATCCAGTTATATCTTGCTCTAGACGACCGCGAAATTGAACGATGTTCGATATGTCGACACCATAAATACTGGTGTTATGGAAGGGCTTCCAAAAAGAGAAGAGGGAATAAAGAGCCATTTTAGCTGTAAGCGCGCATTTTATCATCGTTAAATTAAAATCAATCACCCGTGCTTGGGAAAACACTTTGCCGTCGGTACCGGATGTTGTCATCTCACCGGCAACAACGGTGAGCAGCCCTCAATCCACACAAGATCAACGCAGAGAGCTGGAGGTCCAAGTCCATTAATTTGTAATGCAAATATTGGAAAGACTACTCCCCAGTGGGGTAAACAAAATCTGACTCTGAAAAGAAAAATAATAAAAAAAATAATTATTTGTTATATCATAGATATAAGCTAATCTTTTATACATTATTGACAAATTGATTTGTTATATGTAAATAATTAATTGTGTTTTAAATAGTAAACAAAAAGTTTTGATAATATTGAATAGGATTAGGTTCTCTTTATTTGAAATTGAAATGAATTCACTAAATCTAAAACAAGGAAATTAATTCAAAAATCCATAAGATTTCAATAGTTAATTTTTAATTAATTGCAACTTAAAATTTTGTAGTTAATAACAAAACCTTCTTTTAGTGCCGATTATACTAGTTTACATGGTTTTTGTCCTTGAAAAGTGTTTTTTCTTAACAATAGAGGTACACTAAGTTTAAGAAAAAATATTTTAAAAAATCCAACACATCACGTTCCCAAAATATTTACTATTTTTGATTTACAAAGAAAAATGCCTACAAAAGTCTATTAAAAAAAAAACAAAACTGAATTTCCTTAGCTTTTTCCTTATATCTATTTGGATAAGGTGACCAACAATAATTATCTAACATGGCCTGGCTCCAGTGTCCTTGATAATTTTGCTCAAAAAACTTCAAATCTTGATATAAACACTCTTCATGTTCATAGTTGACTGGTCAGAGGTTTCGAAGGAAGAAATCCACGTGCGAGTGAAAAAAATGAATTTTCAGAGATATGCTGACACCCATTCGTTGAAAAATTATGTTATAAATCAGCCATTAACTGTAGGTAATTTTATTTTTTTTTGTTGCCTTAGAACTCTTGGATAACAAGTCGTAGTGAATCCCAAGCAGATCTTTCAGTGTCCGTAAGATCGTTATCAAAGATCTCATCTTTCAACATTTTTTTTTGTTTGCGGTCAAATAAAAACACCTTCTCAGTTTCTCTTTAGAAACATTAGGAAAAGGAGAGCATAAGTATTTAAAGGCTACACTAGTTTTGTCTAAAGTCATGAAAAGGTTTTTTATCAATCCTAATTTTATGTGAAGTGGCGGTAGGACATTTTTTTGGGAAGGTATCAGACATTTACGCTTTATATTCAGTTTACCAGGCCTATATTCTTTTCTCACTGGCCAGTGTTTCTATTTATAATGATCTTGCTTGGCTCGCGAATCCCATAAACACCAAAACCAACAATATTTTGCATAGCCACCTTGCAAGCCCAAAAGTAAACCAACCTCTTTTAAGTTACCACGAATAATCTAATTGTGATCTTGGTATTTAATAAGTTCAATTAGTGTTGACATCGAAAACGTGAGGAAACCATTTTTTGTTCTGGTCATTGACTGAAATTTTGAAATAACAATAATATGCTTGTTTGAGTGATTCCGTTATAGAATATCGTTTCTCAGATATAATAAGTTCAGCAGAAACGTAACAAAAATGATCAGACTGTACTTTACACAGCCTTCTTGATACTTAAAAACAAATATTTATATATCTGAACACTACACTGCATTAAAATTTTAGAATTAATTCAGAACGCGTTTGTGGGTAGTACGAAAATAAAATGTGATGATAACTCAATTCTTTGACGTAACAAAAATAAGACAAAAATATGTTTGCGTTTAGCTAATGCAACTAAACAATGAGATATAAAATTCATTGGAAGATGAATTTTAGAAGAGAAGACCTTTAGATTATTTTGTAAAGTACCTTTACTGTACGGTTTATTTCCAAATGGGTGTTATAATCGAATATTAAGTCAGTTAGAATATAAATTAATAGGTTATGTCACAGAAAAAGTTATTTAATAAGAAAAAGACAGTAATTATTTATAAATTAACAAGTAACAGATTTTTCTCTTAGAAAAAAAAAACAGTGCTGATGGATGTAATTATGTGTACTACGATCAATGAAATGAATGTTACATGAAGTTGCTTGCTATCTATCATCACGACAATGTCTCGAAGTTTTAGACGGGTCTAATACGAGAACAGATGTCTTCACTATCGATGGCTGCTACGAAATTCGTTTCGACTGTAAACATGACGTCCGTCTGCACGAACTCTTAGATCTTCATATTAAAAAAGGGAAGAGACGTTTATTGCAATTTTGCGTTGGAATCTTACCCCCGTTTCTCGATTTCTTGTGTTTGACAGACGGAGTTTCAAAATAGTGGAAACAAAGATTTTACGAGTAACGATAAAACAAGATCAAATGTCATTAAAATTCATCGCAAGCTGTCGGAGGTCGAATTATTATAATTTGCGCTGTGGTCATTCCTGAGTCAGTGTGGTGACTTTGCGGTAACGAATGAAGTAATTCGAATCTGTCGATACAAATTATGGTCTCATTGTTTTTTTTTATTATCTAGGCGCATTAAAATAACTAAACCTTAAATTATAAGTTTTTTTTTTTTTATAGTTCATAGTTTCACACTAACTTATCACATGAACGAACTCAGGTTTACTAACACTAGGTGTTGTGCACCATTATTTTTTAATTATTAGTATCCGTATAAAACTTTTGAATTCATTAAATATTGCTCTTAGCGTTAGAAAGACTATTTTGATTTAATTTTCTGTAAAGTATACAATAATATTATTATGCAATCTGTAAATATAATAAAACAGCATAACTTGATGTGTGTGTACACTGAAGGTATGTATAGAAAATGGATAGGGAATATAAGAGAAAATTTTTTTTTTGTCAGTCTGTTCTGTTCCAATACATTTCTGAAATTACTAAACGGGTTTAAATGCGATTTTCATGGGTAGATAATAAAGTAATATATAAACTTTATTTCATTTAAATCGGACGACAGGAAAAAGTTACCCTCTATGGGGTTTAGTTGAAATAAATAATATATGAAATACTTTCACAGACAAAAAATTAGACTACCCTACAATAATACAGCTTATAAATTAAAATGATCTTAAATCCTATTTGTCCTATTCTCGTACGAATGAATTGGAACAATGAGCGGTATCAGAATTCAAAGCAAGACGGGGAGTAGTATCGAGAGGGAATAGGACCGGGACCAAAATTAAGAACTAGACCGGGTCGCAACCGAGGGTCGGATCAAAATCAAGAACACTATCGGAGTTATAATTGAAAGGAAGAATGATATTAGAATTGACTACATAATCTGTCCATGTAAAAGATGAGGGAACATATGCCTACGCGAGGAAAAGTTGTGGGCGGAAAGCTACTATCATATAATTAAGTTACCCTACTAATTTATTTTACCTGGTTTTCGTTATGAGCGATGTTTTAATGAACATATCACAGTAAAGTTATCGCAGACGCGAATTATGCTTTATTCGCACATTTATTATACGCGCTATAAGCTGGCGAACAAACGGTGTTCAGCTGCTATTTAGTTTTCAAAATAGGGTTCTATTTCCGACCGTATGAAGTGACGTGTGTGTAATTTTAGAGCGGCGTTTGTTTAAGCGAACGCCTTGACGGGATACGCTCGGAAGGCATCGATCGACTTTGCTCGCAAGCTGCCCGCCTAGGAGAGCAAGTACGAATGTTTATTTGACTTGTTTTGTATGATACGATCAGCTTATTAATTCGTTAACAGACGCTTGCCTGCTACATGCAGTAACATGGCAGCATGCATGTCGCAGGCTAATAATGAGTTTTCGCAAGTAACACCATATAATAGAATAAAGTTAAAGCATATTTGACATTATATTATTTCATTATGTAGACCGTACAACTCAATATTTAGACCCTTGATTAATTCACAATTCAATGTAAATATACACAAATATATTAAACGATAACAAATAATAGATATCGTTTGCTAATTATTAACTGCACTTATAATTGCACTGACAACAGAGTCCTCCTCTTTGCCAGAAGTTTCATAAAATTATTTTACGGAATGTGTAACAAGAGATCTACAATACCAAAGGAATCTACAATACCATCATGAGTGACAGATGATCATATCTGAGAATCTGAGTGTTGACTTTATACTTTGGTCCTTTGTTTACAGTTTCCATAATAGTTTTATACACAATATAGTATAACCATTGGCTCCGTTCGAACGGATATAGAATGAATTATTTGATTTTTTATACTAAGTTCGGAAGACAATCCAATCATTCACCCATTTGCTCATACACCCATCTACCTACCTGCCCATTCAGCCATTGTGTGATCCAGTCATCCGGTCATCCATCCAGTCGCTTTCCACTCATCCAGTCGTCTATCATACATCCTTGGCCATCCATTCATCCGACTATTCACCCTTCCACTCCTTCCGCCATCCAACCATTTGGAGGAATTTTATAAGATATTTTAAAAATATAATGTGTGTTAATCACACGACTATATATTATACGTAAGTGTCACCCTGACTTATAAATATATAATTTGTTAATAACTACACTACATGGCCTTTATGGATTCAAATTTAGTGATTTGTTTTGGCTCTGAACCAACGCAATAAAATTACATTTTATCATATCAAAGAATCTTGGTCACTTAAGAATATGTTATAATAATTACCTATTTCAGAATGTCTTTAATAAACACCATTGTTTTAACAATTTTGTGTAACTTATTCTCATGTTTGTGAGACAACACAATTTTAAACAACAAGATCTATATTAATAGGTAATAGCTGATTGTGAGCCAGCAACATGAGCTTCCTTATCATGACATGCATTTTGTTTTCAGCTGGAACTTCAGCTACAAAACATGAAACCGAAACAAGCTTCACGCTCTATGTACACCAAACCGAGGTAAAAAATTTATACAATTTCGATTCATTTGGATATTATGACTTGTTTAAAATCGTATTCACTTTTAGTCACATTTTAGTATGAATAACAGTTTATAATATCCATAATGTAATATGTAAGTTAATACAATGTGTAATGTAATGCGTTGGTCTTGCCAAAAAATACCAAATGACCCCAGGGCCGATGGATATACAAATAGCCAATGAAGTGTTCCGCATATACCCTCCAGCGCCATCATTAGGCTCTCTTCACCCAGTCTATATATGGGAAATACGGAAACAATCCGAACGATTTCATACTCGAAAGAATAGTTCTACTACCTACCTCTTATCTCCATGCTCAAATATGAGTACGTATTGTAATATTGTCACCCGAGTTACACATATTTGCAAATTTTGAAATCGACACTACAATAAGGTGATGCACGTCTAAATGCACTTCCTGGATTCATTTAAAAGTCTGTTACTTTATTAGTTATGTACAAGTCAAGTAAATAAAAGCGGGTTAAAAAAGTAGATAATTTGCATATTATAATTTTTTAATGATTCCTCTCATTCTATTTTCAAACGAAAGGAAACTTCTTTTACACATCAACCAATTTTGTGGTTTATGAAAACAGACAGATTCTTAAATGGATAAGGAGACTTTACAAGAAAACTATAACTTAATTTCATATATTCTATAAAATATTGTAGAATAATTTCAAATGTTATCGTCAATATGTTTGAATATACATATTTTCAGACGCTGTTCTTATTCTCGGAAATCGTTATGGTTCACTGTCAATAGACATACTTCAATCAAATTTTATAGTTTTACAAATGACACACCAACGTTTATTTTTTAAGTAATTAAAATTCCCCAAGATCGATTTTATGCGGATCTGATCTAAAAAATGCTAACTTCTTATTTCAGGTTGATCAGGTACAATTTCAAAAATAACAGCCCACTCCTGCACCGAACAATACAGTATGTGAAGCCAAACAGCCAAGAGGAACTCATGAGAACTTTGGTTTCTTCGTACATCTTAATATTCACGCTCTTCCTTTCAATATTCTACATTTGTACATTATTCGGCGTAGACGCTCAATATGGCTTCGTCGTATCTTCGTTCATGACAGCTCTGTTGGTTTGTATATTAGCGTTGGTATAGGCACTGAATATCCCCGCTCACCAGGCGATTAGGTAGGTATGCAACACAACTTCACGATGTATTGTGGTTCTTTAAACTAGAACAAGTAAAAGTGCAACAACTAGAGAAAGACTAAAAATTTATGGTCTTTTACGTATTTTGGTAAATAGATATAGAAAACATAAATTATGTTGGTCGTTTGATGAGGCTTAGGCGACAGTTAGACAGCAGATTAGAATGCTAACAGAATATAAGATAGCAATTATGTTATTACGTGAGTTCATTGTTCTACAACTTGTATTTTGAAATACGACAACTACAACACACATCTAATTAATTAATCACTAATAATACTGAAATTTCAATATTTGTAATGAATATCGAACGTAAGTAGAACAACTATTTGTTGAGAGCCAAAAAAACTCAAAATTATAGTTTGGCCGATTAGGCCGTAGGCTGAAATTATCTGCAAGGCACAGCTGCATGCCTATTGCGTCATAAACTCGTTCTCTGATAACGTATCGGTTTTTGGTGTTTTGTAAGCTTTTGTAATCCATGGGACAACATATACTGTAACCTATCTGAATTCATGCGCGAGGTCATTTTGTAGTAGTTTCTGAATTGTTTAACGACGTATATAAGTGTGATTAACTACTAAATCTCATCCATAATGTGTATTTTTGTAATTGTGTACTTTTGTTTGATTAATCAATAAAATACTTTAAGCATTATTTGTCTTATTTGTCGTCATAACCCAGAAACACGACATAAACTCCACAGTAAAGCGATGCAATGTATTTATTAAATGATGAACTATTGAACAGAATAAAATTAAAATAATTTCAAATAATTGATAAAACGCAGATTGCCATTTTGGTTCATTCAAAATATACAATAACACGACTAAGCAATGCGCCAACCATACACAACAATAATTCAACAGATATTTTCTTCTATAACCACTGCCAGTGTGAAAGTACAAAGGCCGTGGCTTTAATACAAATATGGACGTGTGGAGACTGACTCATTGAAATAAACCCCTGGCCAATGGATTGTTTAGCAATAGGTCTGTACACAGAATAAAACTAATCCATTTCGGTATTTATAATATTTTGTATTCTGACAAATGACAAAATGTTGCTAATATTAAAATCACTAAGTAATCTTATCAAACAATGTGTTGCAACTCTTCTTACAATTTCGAAAGGAATATTTCGAATTTGCTTAAGTGTAAACGATCGACGTATTTAAAATAAGTCAGTTAATCAATATCATTGTGGGGACGGATTCAATACTTTGAGTAATATTTAAGTAATAACAAAACAATGTGACAACAAACAGTTGTGCCAGTCTCTAATTCTTAACAACGTAAAGTTAATATTTATCATTAATTACAGATTTGTACTCACATACAACCTAGCTTATGGATAACTGAAAATGGAAATGCTTGAAACTTTCATCAATATCACCGATAGAAAAATTAAAACATGTATCCAAGTTTTTTGAGTGTTTTATTTTATTTTTATCGATGACAGTATTATATTCTGGGTTAATAAAATAGTGTTCACCGAAGAATATTTATTTGCCTAGAAACATGGTTGAATGGCTAATACGAACTGGACGTGATCAGATGTACCGACAAACTTATGAAGGTCGGAGCCACGGACGGCTACAGGAGGAGGGCATATGGCTAGCAGTGGAGGTCAATTGGCTGAAACAAGAAATACGCCTTCGTACTTTTGCACAACTACTAAAAAACAATATTCTATAATGATTTTCATTTGTTTCATTGTAATAGAAACAAATGAAACCAAGACTTCCTAATTAAATATGTGGAACATTAGTGAAACAATCGTGAGAACTAAGAAATAAAACAAAGATTGCTGACATAGAATAATGTGATGACGAAAGATACAGCACGCGCCGCATTACTGATTCCTCTGTCTCACTGCAACCGTCCTTATAAATTTGTATTTAAAATATTATGTAAAGCGATGATTATACCATTGATTCATCGATAATAAATATTAAACTAGCGCTTGTATAGAAGAAGAGAGTAGGCGCTCCATCTAGAAAATAGGTCCAGCCCAAGTCAGTCCCTCTACATTTTTTTGAAGTTATGCTTCTTTGCCGCTTTATAAAAAACGTCAAGAGTCAATTTTTATTTAATTTAAACGTTGAGAGTCAATTTTATCAGGATGACAAATGTAATACGAAGTTCCTTTTAAACTTTGATTTCTTTCATCAGATCAGGAAACATGTCATTATTCAATATTTATAAAAAAACAAGCAATAAATGCGCTGCAATACAATCAATAATGGAGTTTATAATTTTAACTGACAAATTATGGAGATCAGCAGTCTTTATCACATCCAACGACTTAAATGCCTTAGCAATATCTATGAAATTTATATACTCAAATTATAATTTAATATTAATAAGCGGAAAATTTTCCCTCAATAAGGATTCAGCAAGAGCGAGAGATGAATTGAAAGATTTGGTAGTCGAAAATGGAATGTCAGTAAAAAATTTCATGGGATTCGGCAACTTCTATGTCTTTTGGTAAAAAAAATCAAATTATTATAATAAAAAAAATCTCGTACAAATCAAATTGTAATTACCATCATCGTAATTACAATTTGATTTGTACATTACTGTGCCGCTAAGGTAACATGCGCCACATGGCCAACTGACCATAAAAGCACCCAGACCACCCAGTGACCGCTGACTATTGATTCCTCCGAGGCTGTCTCTTAGCCGGCCAGGAGAAACCAAGCCAGTATTTTTAACAAAATAAAACAATCAGCTGAACCATTTGTAAGGTCTGATAGTTTTAGAAGTTTACCCCTAAGAATAGTTTATACAAGGCCCCCGGTATGGAAATTTTATGACGGTGAAGTTCAACGCGAGCCTTACTCGAAAGTGTTATTAGAGTTTACTCCTTAAAAGTCGATTTCTTAACACTGTGTATAATCGTAGCCTCGCCGAGCGGTCTAAGGCGTTGTTTTAACGCACCAGTCTGTTCGGAGGCGAGGGTTCAAATCCCAAGGTTGTTAATTTTTTTTTTTATAATCTTAATAAAAAAAAATTTCAATTGATTAATATGATAATTATGAATTAGATGTAAATAAACGCATATCTTATAATATTGAAAGCACGCATTTTTTTTTAATTTTAATACATGTAATAAATATGTTTAAAATTAAACACGTTTTATAGTGAATAACCAGTAGTTTGAATATAGAACTAATAACAATATATATTGGAAAAAGTGTGGGCGCTTTTCAAGAACGGACAAACATGTAGCACCCCACGCTTTTTCACAATAATAATATTTATTGTTGGTTCATTAATTGATTTCTATATTCAAATTATTTTCTACTTTTTAGTTTATTCCGCTATAAAGCGTGTTTTTAGTTTTTAAACTATATTTATTTTCCACTTTTTAGTTCGATAATAAAATTTGAGGTGTCAAATTTCAAAATGAGACTGAAGCAGGTAGTATAGAGAATCTCCAACAGAGGGCGGACAGTAGTCAGATTTGTTTTGAACTAAAGAGAAAATTTGCAGTGATAAATTCTAAAACAATTCAGACTTTAACGTTTTTATTTGAAATTGAATTTAATATTCATTCAAATTGAATTTAATATTAATTCAATTAGAATGTTTTTTGATTGAATGATTTTATTCTAAATTTATTTCTTAATTATCATGTATGTCCAGCATCTTATTTATTATAGCCTTTGATTGTCGGAAATACTTAAGTATTTATTATTTTACCACATTTAGGAGGATTTATAGAAGGACAAGTTTGGAGTCAGCCGCCAAAGGAGAGTTACAAACATACATACATACATACAAACATACAGGTGAAGTTAATAAAAGCGTGTTAAAAAAAGTGGCAATTATAATCATTATTTCATAAGTGTTATTATGAAATAAGTAGGTCGTAAGCAACTTTAATATTAGATACTATTTATTATGTGAAATGAAAAAAGATTTGGAATTGGTCATTTTTTAAAAATCAGAGCTTAATTTGGATTTTGCTTCTGATAGAAGACTGGGGACGATGGGTATGGTAAAACTACTGATGAGATGTTTTAACGATTCGTACATTACTTATATACCGACTTTCAAATAACGTCTTTTAGGTACCACAAATCTCTTGTCACAGTGATTAATAATAACAAGAGCGTTGATGTAATTATTAATCAAGGTGAAATAAATCAACTTTCTGAATAATGTACTATAGGTATATATATTTACTAGTTTCGACTTGCGGCTTCGCCCGCGTGGACTTTGAACACCTTCCTTTATCTTATTTATCGACGGTTTACGATCTCAATCCCCATCTTGATTTCGATACCGATTTTTCTCACTTTTGACGTTGATCGCAGTCTCGCTTTTAATTCAGAACCCGGTCTCGGACTAAGTAGATGAGGGTTAAGAAGCCTCGTTCTGATTTCTGACCTCGGCACCGTTCCTTATTCCGATTCCGAACACGCTGTTGGTTCTAATTTTAATTCCACACTTCATTCCAACCATGGTTCCGTCCGTTATCGATTCCGTCCTCATCCGGTCTCGACTTTCGATTTTGCTCTTCCTTATATTTATACACCTTAAAATAAACGTAAATTCACTAAAATCAGACATGAAGAAAGAAATGTTTCAAATAAAAAAATCTAAAGAAGTAGTCCGCATGTTACAATATTCTTTAATTCGTAATAAAAATGAACTACTATAAACTACATTGAGAAAAAATTGAGTTAACAAAATGGCAATAAAAGCTTTGTCAATATTTCATCGTAACTATAGCGACGTACTTTACTTACGCACTCGAGCCGATTTTCTACCTGCAACAAACCTTCTATTGTCAAATAGGAGACACAGGAATTAACTTATGTGACAACGGGGAGAGGAACGGGGGCCGCGGCCGCGACGACACCCATCGTCCATTAGGGTGTCAGAGATAAGTGCGATAGAGATCGACGGTTGTCATAAGAGCGGCGGAGATCTAGTGGGAAGGCATACGACGGATTTTACGATCTGCTGCTGTATGGCTGCCCCGCGTTAGCTCCGTCTGCGCCTGGAACATTAAGTCTTGTAATCCTGTACAGAGAGCTTCGAATCCCCATCTTTGATTGGTCCCCCGTGAAGGCATAAATTAGTGTGCAACCCATATGTGCATCACAAAAATTATGCACATGAAATTTATGAAAACTATTTAAAATCCATCATTCTTATCAATAATCCGTACCCTGGCAATAAAATGTACACTACCTAAATCTTTAATAAACAAAAATGTTCAAATAAACAAAACAGAATAAATCTTAAACTGAGTCCCTGTATGCGAAGTAAATATACACAAGGAAAAAAATCATTCATTACCTTATAAATATATAATTTAATTATCAACTAAGGGCATGGGAGTTCGTAAAAGTTTTGATATTTCTCTTCGCTAATCGCTATCTATAGTTACGTTCAGTCGCATCACACTTGCTTGAACTTTACGTTACCTACAGTTAATAATTGCTACATTGCAATTTTGTACGCATCATGTGCTTTATACTCAATACAGATGTTTCTAAACTGGCTGCAATTTGTACACTTTTATAAAATCGACGAAAAATCTAATGAATAACAGAAAAAAGTTTTATGGCATTTTTTGTACCGACCAATATTATGAATAACGGTTGAAAAGTTCGTCACTATCAGTTCGTTCAGAAACTTAAGGCGAAATAACAGTTAACTGTATGTCGCAAATCAAATACAATAATTATTCATATATCTTGTCCAGACAAAATACGAAACCCGTTCATTATAAAGTAAGAATGGGTATAAAATCTTCGAACTAAAAAAGGTAAATACTGGTTGGTAAAGTTGGAATATCAATTAGACTTTGCGAGGGAAAAAATTTATACACTTTGATAATGAAAAAGTATACTTTGCTTTTAAAAATTGAAGTCTTTTGTTTGCAGTTTGTCGGAGCGTGTTATTGAAAATGGAGAAAAATTTAATCGCGCGTTGTTATTAAGTATCTGTGTTTGAAAAATTTCTCTACATAACGAGTTAACTAAGGTTTATAGGTTACTTTAAGAGTAAATGCACCACCGTATTTTCCAATTGCCCGTTGGTGCGCCGAATTTAAACTTGGAAGAACTACGGTAGTGGCCGAAAAAGTCGAAAATGTTTGTATACTACTTTACACATTTCGTTATTAATCAAAAACACTTTAAGCGATAAATATACCAAATATACCTATTAATGAAATAAATTAACGTGAAAACAGGTAAACAGTTATCTTTCGATAATTACTCGCAAATACGTCCAAAAATACTAGCCCATATTAATTGGTCACGCCGACAAGCAGTCGCCGGATATCCGGATATTCTGTTTCACCTCTTCCCTGATATTCGGTATCCGGCGTTTCGGATAAACAAGTGGATAAACAAGGTTCGTGGCGTACATTTCCACCTGGCTCTGTAGATGTCAAACCTCTTACGTAACCTCGATATATGAGAAAATTAAACAATAACACGGTGCGAGCTCCATTATACATCACCATCGGACATTCCATTAGAATGCTACCTTCGACGGGACGATGTTTTATTTTATGTCTCCACGTGAACGCGTAATGAATGTGGAAAAGGTTCTAGTTGTCGCCATTTATTTACTTATGACAAATAATATTACATTGTGAAAACATTTTTTTTTTGTTTAACTCATCCTGCTTATTGGAATAAATTTATGTTTTGGTATAGATAACAAATTTAATCGTCGGAAATACGTATGGGCTGTTGAGGGCTTCGATATTCTCCAGTTTCATATTATAACTAATCTCGTTTCAAGAGGACGGGCGATTTTCTTTATTGATTTTTCATTGGGGATTTGTGATGCTACCGTGAAATTAAAACGTGAGAAAGAACACAATTTCAGATAGAGGAAATCCGATTTTCCTGTAATCTTCAAGAAAGGAAAATTTTATGTACTCTTTTCAACATTTTAGCAGTGGTTTCGAGGTTAAAGGGGAATCATTATTTTTTATATATTTTCTTAAATAACTCTTAAGCTATTTACTTCTTGATTATAAAAAACGTATATAAAATAAATAGTTTTAAAATTATATAATATATCTGAGACTCTCACACTAAGCGATTACATATGGTACAGTATGTAAAACACTTTTAATTTTCCACAGAAGTAATTGTCATTCTTTAAATTCATATGGTTATGTTATATGTCCGTGTTTGAATCACGGATTATGTACACCAAATACCAATTTTAATCGGTTCAGTATATTCAAAATTGTATTGTTGTACAGCCACCTTGGTTCGCGAGTTCGAACTAGCACATAGACAGTTTTTTTCATATAAAATTCGTATAGTAGTAACTTCACTGTAAATAATATAGAATAAAAAATTGTCTTGATTTGTATATAGAATACGAAAAACTTTTTCCACGACCTTATATATAAGTAATATATTTTTTATAATTTACTCAATCTATATTTTTTTAACTTTTGATCGAATAATATCTCAAATCGCACTATTTTAATGTATTTCCAATTTTTATGTTTTGCAGTCGCTTTTAAATATAATTAGGAGAGTATTGTTCAAGAACCGTGTCTTCGAAGCACAATATATCCGTTCGAATCCTGGTCATAGCCACAAATGGACAAAAACATTTTTAGCTAAAATCAAATTAAGCCACTCGCTCCGAGTCCCACAGAGCGTAATAAGCCGTCGGACGTCGAGCATTGCATATGTTTCAAATTCCCAGGTCATCAGTGTGAAATAAAATGATCGTGGCACGGTTACCTCAGCAGTGGAGGGGTATGTCGTATAAACCTGACCTAATGCAATCGATTATTCCATGATCTTTTATTCAAAACGTTTCACAACAGAAGCTGCAAAATTATTTTTAGGATGCCGTACCTTGCAAGGACAAAAAAAAGCCTCATAGGATGACTTCGTTGCCCGATCGTCCATCCGAAGTCTGCCCAAAGTACTTATTAGGGATACACGTGCGGGAAACCGCAATGAAACATCATGCGGCTGTCTTCTCTCCAAACGACAATTCACAATACCGCTCGGATAGTTCCACCGCGCCTCCGCGCCGCAGCGCCACCGTCGCTGCCACTAACTCTAATTCTATGCCTAACGGTATGTCTAATAGCCCTTTTAGTAGCACTCTGGGACTAAAATAATTTTATTGTTATGACACCTATCAAAACAGGATAATGCATAACGACTCTAGAGAGTTATAGACAGCCAAACCTGGGTACAAAGACTTGTAAATATTATTAATTAATCCTCTTTTACTTAGCGCGTTAGCATAATAAATAATCGCAAAAAAATAAAACAACCATCCAAATTCCGTATTGGCAAAAAGCGGTTTACGTCAGGACGCGCATTTTATTAATTAAGCCTGCAACAACCACAGGAGGTAAATATATTTTCTCTTTCTATTGATACTGTCGTGGTCCTCAAAAGTGCGCCCGAAAACCGATTAACAATAGCCTTTAAGAGCGACAAGTCAATGTCGCGGCCGGTATTGGCCGACACTAAAGCTTCAAACGATCCTGAGAGAGGGAAACAGTAAGGAGGTGGCAGCTTATTAAAATATTTCCTTTTCAAATTCATCGATAATTAAAATGAATTTGCTATAAGTTCGATAGAGTTTTATGGGAATTGCTTTTAATAAACATTAATATCAGAATTTTGAGTGTGGCTCAAGTAGTATCTGTGTAGGTGTTCAAAGTGGCATCGCTTAAGACTGTTAAAACAATTAACATTATTTCTTTTAAATATAGTACGAACTTTAGTATTTGGAATATCACTCAAACCGCGATACTCGCGCCACGGCTTATATATAAGACATAAAGTAATGGCGCGTACTGCATTCGCACAACTAATAGTTTTCGATGTCGTAAGCAATAAATACAACGAATAGTCGAGCAAGTCACGAGGTACAACACCTGTCTCGTTGAATTTTGACAGGGTCAAAAAGAGCCGTCCTTGGAAATCTTATAACCAAATATACACCACTTAAAATTGCTGCGCTCAATTTAAAAAAATTGAAAATTTAAAGAGCATAAATATATACTTAGATCAATCGGAAACGTCTGATAAACGCCAAAATTTAGTGTTATTCGGTAATACAAATGCGAATTGGTATCAATTTTTAATAAGTGCCAATTAGAAAAAGATATTTGTAAAACTTTTTCGTTTATTGTCACCGAGACAGGAAACATACCAATAACCTCATGGCTGAAAATTAAAATATTACTTTATTTTTTAATGATAAATAAACGATATCCATCAAGTAACCATCTAACATTTCATTATTATAATGACGAGACGAATCATTTAAAAAAAAAATGGTAAAACAAAGGAATTTTTGCAGGTTACGGTGATTTCAAGTTTTACACAACGCACGACTTGATTGAAAGGAAAGTTTTACAAAATATTTTAATGTTTTTTCGTTTCTATTAGGTTTGACTATTTTTTCAAGCTGACAGAATTAAACTTCTGGTGCGGGGAATTACGCTGGTAAAATAATTTTAGCTGTCAGCGGGCCGTGTCTCATGAATCTAATAGGTAGACAGTTAAAATTTTCAAAAGTGCATGTTTCTATTGCCGCTATAACAACAAATAATAAAAATGCATTTTAATTAAAAATTAAATGCGGCTTCAATACAAAAAACGTTTTTTTTTTATTTTGCCCGATTATAGTAATACACTTGGCATGTGAATTATTATAATCCTTAAAAAATAAATGATCAAAATAAGATTAAATTAAAAATTTCCATAAGAGAAACGTCTTTTTCGGCGTATTTTTGTTTAATTTTAAGATTTATTCGTGTTTTTCATTTACTATTTATTTTATTACGTATAATAAGTAAATTTACGTCATTGCAGGACGCTCCTTTTATTTTGTACTACGCACCTAGGATCCACTTCTAATAAAAATAATTATTCGAAAATATTGCTTTAACGAGTTAATTAATTACAATCACACCGACATCCCTCCACCGTTTCTCATGTGTTCCTAAAAACGTTGTCACCAAAGTTGTGGATCCGTGTAAAGCAAGAATCAAGTAGTATGATAAGACATAAGTTAAAAATTCGTCCATTAAAACACACAAGGTCAGTATTCGAAGTCACCTTCTACAAAATTCTTTTATATTATTATGATTACAATTTATTTTTTTATTATTTCCAATAGGTGATAGCTCAACTTGTTCAATTTTTTTTTTGTATAAGAGTAACTGTGGATTTCCGTTTGCGATCTACAATAATTATGTAGCAATTAATATCTATTGCAAGAAAAAATTATAACTGACCGTAAATGAGCAAAATTCGCAATGATTTATCACGATGTACAATACATGAGATAATATTCAATTGTAAATATCGCTTACCTGTGCTTCAATCACGACAGCGTTTCTGCAAGCGATATACCCGTGGTGGACCTTCCCCGTGTCGTCTTGTAGAACGGCCTTTCATTATTCATTTGCAAATGCACTATAATTTCTCAATTCTTTTTCACAACACTTGCAATAAACATATCACTTTCACTTATATTATAGAACAATACATCAAAACAATGTCGCACACGTATATACACAAAAACAAAGAACAAGTCGCCATTTAAAATGCAATGGCGACAAATGGCGGTAAGAGCGGTAATCAAAATGTCGTATATTTCTGATCCATTTTCACCTATGCCATACTGTTATAAAATTATCTACGCTTTTAATTTTTCCGTATGCTTTAACTTAGAATAACTGTGAATCTAAACACTAATAAATCGATCAAAATGCACTGCACCATCCTATAAATAAACACTGTATTTGCTAACAAAATTTACAAAAAATCGAAGATATTCATAAAAACTTAATTCACATCTATCTATATATGTATATATAAATATACATATATATATATATATATATATATATATATATATTGGTAGAAAACAATGGTCATATTTTTTAAAGAACTTTTTTTTAAACACGTGCAAAGATAATCCAAAATATTACAAATTATTGATTGCACACGACCATCCACGATACCCAGCGCGAGCATTACTGATCCGTTATTGGAGAAGATAATGCAAAATATTAATTCCATAAATATGAAATCAACAACTACAGCTATCTTCGGACTCGTTAACTTATCTATTTAAGCGTACATTGCGCGGTATTTATAGCGGGATGGTTTATAGTTACGTTGTATACAAGCAATACATTTAGGCTGGAAAATCTCTCAACTTTATATAATAATTATAAATAACTCTAAACTTTAAATCATATATTCATGGTCTTTAAACGGATCTTAAATCAATAATCAGAATTACAAGATATATTAACGATTATTTTCGTACATTGGGTACACTTTAAATTCAATTACAGTTTAATTACGTTTAAAAATGTTGTAGTTTTGTCACTAGATGTCGCTAATTTAGCAATTCGTATGCCGCGGACGTACTCTGAATTCGGCGTTGGATTTGCTATATAAAACAACACGTAACTATATGTGTTGTGATATAATAACTACAATAATATCTTTCGATACACACACAGCATCATCTTATTTCAAACTAAGCAAAAAGGAAATACGGCTTGTATAACGGCTATCAGATAGTTGTCAATATACATGTATATTTATTGTAAATATAGACATAATGCATAGAAACACCCAGATTCAAGAAAAATATTAAGTTTTAATTAAATAAATGTCTGTCTTTGTAAGAATCGAAGGCACTTCTTCAACGCAGCAGATGGGGCCACTACCAACTATTCCAATCAGGCAGTCATCTACCTATAGCATGTTCGAATTTTATAAATAGCATCCACCATCTTTCTCATTAATTATTTTATAAAAATACATTAATTATTTAGAGCACATAACCTATTTATTTAATGCCAAAACAATAACGCGATCAGCTAATTCGTCGAATGCCGATCTTGGTAGAATTCATCCAATGTTGAATATTTTTTTATTCTTATTTAGCCGCAATAATAAATCTCAGCACGTCATGCATTATTTTTATATATCACGCAATATCTGATTGCGGTTATTCCGTCACTAACACGGTCAGCTAAGCGTCGAAGTTCAGTCTGACTTTTGCATTTTTATTCCACGTGCGCTTTCTCCTTATCAAAAACTATCTGGTCATTGTTAAATTTAACTAGCGACTCGTCCCGGCTTCGTATTGGTAGTACTAGTTATATCCGGGTGACTTCTGGCGGATGGACGGTGGCGGTCATGTGGTGAAGTTTTAACAGATATTTTTAGTTACCGTAGGCAGCACCACATCATGATTATACCTACCACTGCTATATTAACCTTTAGTTTAAACGTTATAAGAATGGGTTTAAGGTAAACATGAAAAGGTCACGTCATTATTAAATGGTGGAGTGATTTGTATGTTTCGATGTGCTAACCATAGGAACTACCAGTCACACCAATACAGAAAATACATGAGTCTGTAGCATTTAAAAGAAATATGAAAAATTTAAATTTGATGAAATATTTAATTTTAAAAATGAAATATTTAAATTTAAAATGGCATTTGATAGTCAATATTAAATACTCGATTAAAACAAAAATCAAAAATAGTTACTTGCAATTACGTACCGTCGTAAAGTTTAGGGGAACTTAGGATTAAACCTATGTCTAAAAAATCGCTTAGACTCGCTCACCGAAGTTACCGTACTATAACACAATATATGCGTATTTGTGTCAAATACTTACACTCACATTTGCCCAATTTATATTTATTGTTTTCCTTAAGTTTTCACTGATCTCGTCAAGTTTGACACATATGTCACTGCTATTACGTTAGACTAAAATTAAAAAAAATAAGCTAATATGCACTAAGTATGCACTCACATACGTAAATGAGTGTCAGTTTATATCGGACATGGAAAATTATCCAAAGGAAGATAACTACAGATTTCTAATAGGTTTTCCTGTAATATAAATAATAAGAAAAGAATTATTTCTGTGTTTTCTTTTATTTCAGGTGCAGTAGTTTCGAAGACAAATGAAGAATACTCAGCTTCATCTATTTTCTTAAATAACTTCAATAGTATTTATTTAAAAACAATTAAAAAAATTCGTTCCTTATATTTAAAATTCATTTATTTATGTTACTATTTGTATTTGGGTAACAGACATACATAAGGGTACCAAAGGCCAACTGAATTGGTATAGTAAATTCAGAACGAATCGACTGTGGCAGATAGACAGACAGACACATGAGTGATCATACATGGGTTTCGTTTTTTCATTTCGGGGTATGTAACCTTACCAAAGTCTTTTGAAAATAAATTATTCTTTTAAACTTAATTTCGTTTGAAAACCATAAAAATGATTATGGGAATCACCGATAATAGAAGGACGGACTTTTTTAGAACTTCAGAGGAACTATTTCATAATATATTATTTTCATGTAAATTTACATATTTATGCAGCATACGCCACGGCACCTCTTATAAGGGACGATTTTTCCAATTTAATTCGCGGATATCATCATACCGATAGATTATATTCAAAATATGTTCGAAAATTATAGGCTATGACCTTTCCGGATGATACTGATGAAAACTATATGGAAATTCGTACGGCAGTTTCCAAGGTTAACCCACAGATACAGCAATTCATCGCGTTGGGGATTTTTAATCTATATGTATATAATAAAATAGTAGAGAGGAAAAAAATCTGTGCATTAAATATATTTGTGAAGAACTACTCTGTAGGTACTAGAGAGTACATTTCAAGGGCTTTTTCGATTCTTGTTATTCGTCTGACTACCTGCAAATTTGTTACCGAATTTCGCAAAAAGGCTTGATAAAATTCGATATTAATTAATATGACAATAGCTTATACTCCAGAGCAGTGGCGAGGGGTGAGAAAAATATAAAGGGAAGCCGAACCTTAAAAAATTGTCAACATTAAACATTATTAATAAAAATATAACTATTACTTACCGAGCTCTGTAACGCCCTCTGGTATAACGCGGAGATATTTCATTCACCACTTTTGGCATACTTGAAGTCAACGATAGAATACAAACGGAGACTTCGAGCATGCATAAAAGCAGCTTTGAAAAAGCTAATGAAGTAGTTTCCTTTAGTCGAATTTATAGTAGCGCAGTGGATAAATGAATTAAATGAGATAAAAAGCTATTTAAATTCTAGTGGTAATCTACGATTTTTCTTGAGAAAATGAGCTAATACCAAGTCATAAAATTTGGCTTACTTTTGATTTGCAACAGTAAATGTTTTTCTATAGATAACAACGCGAGATCTGAAAGCCTTTGTTCTGTCTGGCTATTCCTGAGGTACGTATGAATGCGTTTGAGAGCTGAAAAGATCGTTCCGCGGCCGCAATTGTTATCGGAAGGGTTAAACAGATATTACTTAAGCTTAAAATTTGAGGAAATGTATCTTTTAAGATATCTTTTGTAAATGCAAAATAACTCGTACATATCTAATCCTTTAAGCGAGGAGACGAATATAATACTTTTAACTCATTTTTAATGCATTTATGTCAAAAATTCGAGGAAATAATAAATTTAAATTATTTAGTTTATCCTCAGGAAATTTACGTTCGAATAAATCATATTTCGACTTACTTAGTAAATCTAAAACGACAAATTGCTTAGTGAACTATATCTGGTTTGAATTTGATTTTTAACATTATCTACAATTTCGATGAAAATACGTTTATACTCGCGTTTTAAGTCTGATTCTGAGCTAAATAGACGTCGGCGTCTTCGTGGAGGCTCACTTATATCAGTGACACTGTCGTAAATTTCGTCAAACTTATTAATGAAATTACTCTCAAACCAATTTAATAACGATCGAACTTCGCGAATAACGACGTCTATATCACTCTGTTTATTTTGTAGTAAAGCGAAAGTAATATCTGTTCTTGCAAATAATTTAGCTAAAGTATGCAAAAAAAAGCAAAATTCCCTATCTTCTAATTTCATTAACAAACTTTCTGATATGGCAATTGATTCAGAATCCCAATCCATCGGATTTTCTATAATTATATTAAATGTTTGTATTATGTCGGATCTACAGTTACAAATGACATTAATAATACGAGAATGATATTGCCATCGAGTTTCTGCGACACCAGGCAAACGACGATCTGACGTTAATTTTAAAAGACCCGAACGTTTAGTAGATTTATTAAAAAAAATTATTATGCAATTGATGTGGCCGAAAAATTGTTTTAACTCTGGAATATTTTCTAAAGATCGAGATAACACTAAGTTAAGTACGTGAGCATAGCAAGGAATAAAGACAGCCATTGGACATTGTAATTTAATTTTTGTTTGTACGCCGCCCTATACTTCTATACTTAATTCGACACGGGAATGATGCTATATGCAAAACCGTTTTTTATTCGGGTATAATCGGAAATCTCCGCTGATCGAAACGCATTATTATTTACATAATGATATATAACACAAGAATCCGCAACCGAATATAACACCTAAGAGTTCACGTTAAAGGTGAAATTATGTTACACGAATTACAATTGCGTCATTTCGTTGTCAAAGCGAAACTCGCGATTAACCGAGTTATTCCCCCGCTCGCCCGCGGCTTGCGACCGGCAGGCTCGCGCCACCATAACGCTATAATACAACTGAATATGGAAGACTCAACATTTCACATTGATTACGACGATTGCGAACATTCTGAATTTGGTCGTCTAAATAACTCGGTTGCTTTCGAGTTATTTGAAGTGTTTTTTATATAGGGTTTACGTTACTAACGTAAGAAGGCTGGATATTATTTACAATAATTATTGAAAATTAAAAATAATTTTAAGTGTCTGTATACTAAAAAGCAATAATTTATTTATTTATGAATTATGCATATTAAATATTTTATGAAAGGGAAGCCGATAAGAATCGAGTTCTTAGAAGCCGTCGCCTCTACTCCAGAGTAACATATGGGATAGTCTGTGTCCTTTTTTGTTATACTTATTTTTTTATTGGGTATATTTTAAACTTAACCGAAATTTAGATTAAAAATAGAATTGGAACGAAAAGCAGGGGCGCAATCGAAAGCAAGAACAGGATCGGGATCATGACTGACAGCGCGACTGATCAATACAAAAGTTTAAATAATTCATTCTATGTCTAACATGAATCCGGGCGAAAGCTTATTTATAATATGTAGCGGTCCAAATTAATTTACATCAGAGAATATCCGTATAACCGGAATCTACGATTTGATACCGTTGTTTGGCGGATATTTGTTCCCCAACTCCGTGATACGCCTAAATGATGTTCGTCTGGATTTTTCATTGCAATTGTGCCTTTGACGAAAACAATTTACCTTCGACAACACCGTGTCAAAGGAGCTCGACAGACTCCAGATAGTTCAAATAATATTAAATCCTTTGTATTATATTTTTATATAAATATAATATAATGATATTTTTTCTTTAATTCATTGACAAATATGCATAATTTATAAGAGATACTTAGAAAAATGAAACTGTCCAAAAGAATATTATAGCAATTTTTTTAAACTTTGCTGTTTTCATACAATATTTGAATACTAGTACCAAAAGTTCATATATTGCTTTAGTTTATTCCTAATCGTGCAAGGCATTTTCGGTCATCTTACTAATGTTTGACTGAGTTGAACTTTTGACACAAGTACATATATGTACAACCACCAAAGCCAGCCAACTGATAACTTGACCTGGTGCTGCAGCCATCAATGTCTGTTCGCCAAGAAATTATTTATAGGTAGCTATTCTACATTCAGTCTTGTAAGTATAAAAATCTCGGGTCATAATGCTTGTTCGCCATAAACTCCAAAATCATTTATGAATCGCCATAAAATCATTTATGAAATTCTGTACACTGTGTGTGGTTTGGTCCAACTAAAAGTATAGGGTGGTTTTTATCCCTATAAAATTTTAATTTTTTTTCTGTTTTTTCATCTGAAAATGCTTATAAACTTGAATTGCATTTTGCTTAGACCCCTCCGTCCTTCATTTGACACAAGAATGATTGACAAAAACCTTTTTCACTAAATCTAGTCACATTAAATTTAAATTTATGGTTATAGTTTAAAACAATTAGACAACTAGCGGTATCGGAAATCAAGACGGGACGGAAAGTCGCATCAAGAACCAGGTCTGGGGCCGAAGTTGAAAATGAGACGGGGGTCGAAATTGAAAATAAAGCGTGGGATCGATATCAGAATCAAAAGCCTGATTGGAATCGAAATAAAAAGAGTTATGTCCCTCTGTCTTCGTTGAAATTTAAGAACAAAACCGGAGTCGAAAACGAGTGTAGGGACGGGATCAGAATGAAAAGTGTAACCGGGATCAAAAACGAAAGCGATCCGGATTTGAAATTGATATCGATCGATACAAAAGATGAAAGAATTCATTTATATGTCCATGCTGGCGGAGCTGCGGGTAATAACCATATGGAAAGACACACACAAGAAGGGCAGAACAACCTCTGTCGGATTATTTAGTACATTAATAAAATTTAATTTAATTAAATGTTAATAATTACTTATGTTATTCATGAATTATTTACTTATGTAACTGCTTTTTGTGATTTATCATAGATAAATCATAGAATATAACTTTTATTAGATTGACACATTTATTTCTTCCAAACACCATATATATAGTTTTATAATGTCAAATATATACATCCAGAAAGATTGTAAAGTCAAAACCACATGTACCTTTTAAAGGTAGAAATATAACAAATTTGTGCACTAAATAGTTATTATAACATACTAAAATACATTCTGTAAATGGAAGCACTTGACTATATCGCGACATTGTCGTGTGCAAACAATTTCACAAAATAAGAAAACCCGAATCTCCCACTTGGGTCAACTTCTGCTCCCACCACCCTATCGACCGATATTGTGTATCGATCGACATAAGTACATATTTCATCGACATATTACATTGGTACAACGTGTTGGTACATTGTTACAATTGATACAACATCCGAGACTGACGGCTGAATGTGCTCTCTGAGGCGCAGAGTAAGTTATTTTAATTGGACTAAAGTTAAAAGGTCATTCGTCCGTTCTTAGAATTGACCCCGATACCTTATGGTTTCAGAGAGGCTCTTAACCGCTGAGCCATCGCCGCTCAAACTTTCTATTAATTCTAAGCGATAAAATGTTATGGACTCCGTGACAGACAGACGTATCGGTCTGCTAAGGGCATATCGGAAGATAATGAGGAATAAATGTATACGCGGCACGGAACAAAGCGGTGTCATTGTTTCGGGATAGTAAAAATGCAGAAATGTCTGATATGACTCGTACGCAAGATAATTCACTGACTAACTGACGTTCCATAAACATATTCGCAAACTGATGACAAGAACTGACCATGGCTCTGAATCGCGCGTATGCTTATCCCATCCCGGTGAGTAGCCTTGGCGAGCGTCCTCTGATGTAGAGAGAGAATATGCATTCAAGAAGTCCGCGACAAGAACAGTGAGCGCTCTTGTGAATGGAATCGCTTCCAATAAGGCTTACTGGAGGTGGCCAAGGCTCTATAAGCGGACTAGTAGGTTTAGTTACAAAAGTTTGAATTCTTAGAATAATATACAGGTTTAATACAAAGTAAATTTAATAAACAGAAGTCAAATGATTTCCTCAGGTTCGAAAATTAGAATACAGGTAATATAGTATCGGATAACAATGTACACATTACAAAATCCAAGCAGCAGGCGAAGACGAGGTCCACAGATCCTCCTTTGTGATCGCAGTCCATCTGATTTCCCGATTTCCATATCACATTATAAAATCCAAAGATAATATTTATATTTTAAAGATTAAAACGCACAACGCCTGGATATTATTGATAGTATAATTGTTTTGATACATATTGAAATTCAAATTGCCTTTATTTCGTAACTTACAAAATAACATTTGCAATATTGTACGTCGTAGCTAATCTGAACGTATCGTCTTGGGATTTTGATTATTCGACGCGAAATTGTTTACAGATGGTTTTAAGTTACATACTTTTTTAATTCTATGAATCACTTATATTTTTTATATCAGTCCATAACACATAGCAAAGCGCGCACAGCGATCACAGCTACGCTATTCACAAAATGGATACAATTTTTAGTTATTTTGGCATCAGTAAAAAATTACTATTGTGAGAATGCATCAGTATGAGACGTTGCCCATTTGACACAGCATCTTTTTTATATGATATTTTTATTCATTTTTATAATCTATAATGTCCAACGACTCGGGTAAGTGACTGCTGGTAAAGCAATTAAAATATTTTCTTTACTATTAATACTGGTCTCCATTACGATTTATACCTAAACCCGTCATTCTAAAATTACGGACATATCTATCAGTATTTTGAGAAGACTAAAGCATATGATCGAAGAAAATTTTAAATGAGAATTATCCAAAATATTTTCAAGAAAGGCCTAACTATAAACTAATAACTTGATTTCAGTTCACGCCACTCGTGCTCGCGACAAGTATTCAATACAATAGAACGTTTCGAATTTTTTCAACGAATCAAGCACATCCTTTTTTTCATGTTCTATATAATAGATAAAAAATAGAAAAAATAGGATTGAAATAATTTGTACAAAATGATCTGCAATTTTGATATTATTAGTGAAAGATTTTTTTACAATAAGTACAGTGGTTCAATAGAATAAATATGCAGACGAAGTCGGGAACTAGTGCTGGTATTTTTATGAATACGCGTAAATTGAAAATACCCTGTCTCCATGTAAAATTTGATATAAATTTATTCAGCCTTTATCGACAGACAGTAAGAATAAAAATTTAAGGCCGTCAAATATAGATTAGGTGCGTCATGGAGTAAATATTTATGACAAAAGTTTTTTTCTTTTGAACTTTCATATGTACAATTTCATATATTAGTCCGAACAATCAAATGCACAGACCCTGTGTTGAAATCATTTATAGCCTAGCATTTACACCTTTTATAGTAAAACAATCATCAAACCATATGTATATATGTCAAATGTATGCTTTGGGACCAATTTTGTTTTGGGTTTAACTGATAGCCTACACTGTAACGAATCTAACCGACCTAGAATTTTTGTACATATTCTTACATTTCAACATATATGAACGATCTTAAACGTAACGCATAGTTTGAGGACTTAAAAACGTGACGCATACCTTAGAGACATGTCCTCTAATTGTTTAGCATATATTTTTTTATATATAACGCATACTTTGAGATACGTTTTTAGTTTAAATTCATAGCTGTTTTTAAATAATAAACTATTTAAATACAGTTACGAATTTTTAGTAAATTGTATGCTATAGCTGGCATATAGACTCAAAAAAAGGGGGGGTAATTGTATGGTGTGACATTTGTAGGGAGGTTGATGTGCATGTGACAAAGTGTGACAGGGGATGACGGGGGGTTAAATATCGTGAAAACGTGTGACGTAATAGGTGGACGACTCTAATGGTAATGAAAATGGGTATATAGTAAGAAGATGTAAATTCAAAACAACAGGCTACTGAATGTCTGTCTATTTGTGTTTTTATATAATTTGGGAATGGTTTGACCGATCGTGATGAAAATTGCAATATATGATTTCGACACACCATATACTATAAAAACCATTATTTTATTTTTGTATTGCTTTATTATCAATATTAATTTATTTTTATGTAGATGCATGTGTGTGTATGTGTGCGTGCGCGTTTAGATGAGCGTGAGCGCGTGCGTGTGTATATGATATTTTTATTGTTGTTTTTCATGATTAATAGGTTACGTAAATGTCATTTAACCTGTTGTTATTTGTTTTAAAGCAAAAAGCGTTTAGTTGTAATTTATCTATGCTAATAGTTGATCAAGGTATGGTTTGTAAATTGGAATACAAGGAATTTTCATTTCCGAAAATTCTGTCACTAATAAGAAGTTATATTATTCACAGGAATAATGAACGTTAGACGTTAGAAATGTAAGACGTTATTTTTAATTATAATTAAGATGTGCATTTAGAAAAAATCTCAATATCCATACATTTTATAAAGAAACGTATGGATTTTGTATGGAGCATCTCTTATTGTAAGTATGAAACCAATGCTTATTGGTTTCATAGTTGAAAGATTAAGATTCTCTGTTTTGGTGAAAACAGAGAATCTTAATCTTTGCCTATCCGACACTTGGGCATTTTATTTTGTTTTCACATCAAAGATTATATAAATGTGAGTCTACTTTAGAATGTCACATATTAACATTAACTAGTTAGTGTCTGTGACATCGTCCACGTGGACTTTAATTAGATACATGTAAAAGATTAGCCTATAATACATTACCTAACCACAGCAAAGCTAAAAGGAGTGTTCTGATTTTAGCTTGTATGTAGTTTCCATGTATGTTTGTATGTTTATCTGTTCTCGCTTAACTTCTGAACAATTTACTATAATTTGACAAATGAAGTATCGCTAGAAGCATATTTGTCGTTCACTAGTTATAGGCTGCGTGACGTCATACTAAATTAATGTGTTATACTAAAATAAAAAATAAAACCTAGACTAAATAAAATATAAAGTAGCACTACACATATTTTCTAAGATAATATAAACCCAACTACGACAAAATCTTATTCTGAAAAGTGTGTTAAAAAATATTCTTATATTTGCAATATTCTTCTATTACACAATATAAGAATATCTTCTTGAACATGCTACATCTATTTACTATATACCACAGCTATCCTCTGAACATCGCTATGTCTATGTATTACATTAAAATGTATATGTAAGTTGTCTACTTATGTGAAAAATATTGTATTGTTTGTAGATTAGAATTGCAGACAAAAATATATAATATGTTCTTGTTTCTTATATTATAGAGTGCAATTTATTCGTAATCGGGTTTTGGATCAATTTTTTTTATTATATATGACTTTTTACAACATTCAAATACATAGTTAATAATACAAATTACTTGCTTTTGTCTGCAGCACCGCCTGCGTGGACACACATTTGTTATTTTCTATATCGAATAATGTCAATAATAATTCCAATCTCAAATCTGTATTCGATTTAAGTCTCGATTTCACAATAAGTTCCGTTTCGGTTATGTTCTCTATTTCAACCCTGCGTCCCTCTTTTTCGAATTATACTTGATACCGATATTGATTCAGGTCTCTTGCAAGTTATTGCACAGAAACGCTTTTGTGGAAACCCAGAAACCAATTTGTATGAAACCCAGAAAACATTCTATCTGTGTACTAAATTTCAATTAAGTTCGTCCTACCACTTAGGTGTAATAAGGTTAAGAACAACCAAACATCGTCATAAAGTACACATATTTATAATATTACTTAGTACTTGTAGATCCAAATTTATTTATATAAATTTAAATTCAAATGTCGAGGCTGAAGGTCGAGCGATGATGATGATGATGATGATGATAAATTCTAAATTCAAATGTCAGGCTGAATCATCAAAGTTCTTTGTAGTATTTGGTAAGCGAAAAATTTGTTTTAAAATAACTATAGAATACTGGTATATATTGCAAAGCCCAATTCTAGTTAATAACTTTTTTAAAAAGTCGTAGATCAGGAAATAAACTTTGAACCTTTGTGAGAAAAAAAGACAAATTCTAAATAGGGTTTTTGAGACCTTCCATTTGAATCGTTTACATTTTGCCGTATTCCTTTTTCATCCATTCGCGTACAAAAGCCAATCGCTTCGTCGATTTGTTTTCGTGACACTGCGTTAATTTTTCGGCTGTTCTCCTTTTGTTTAACAGTGTTATTACTGAAAACTAAAAGACGTATAGATAAAAAATGTAAATGTTGTTCTTGTTGAAATCTAATTTTACCTCACTTTTGTTTGACATGCAAATGACACAATTAAAACGACTTAGAAGAGGTGGCAGTCGGTAAGGCCTTCATATACTGGTACCATGGCAGCTATGACATTCATATATAGAACCTACCTATAGCAAAAACTTTACTTTGCTAGGTACTAGCGCCACATGCGTATAAACAATTTTTTTAAACTTCTTTTTCAAGTACCTGGTATTTGTACTGCTCTTTTATATTGGTTTTTTATATAAGAAAGACTGTGAAACTGGGAATTTATGTAATTAGAGTGTTCTTTGTATATAATACTGTATATTATATTTTTAACGTTACTGTGTAATAATTTTAATATTCAATTCTGTAAAGATAAATTATCGCTGACCGTTGTATAAAGATCGATTTTCAATATGTCGCCTAGTATAAAACTATGACATATCCCAATACTTAATCTAAAAAATATAGTATCAATATAATAAGTTTTGGAACCCTCGAAGGGCTTCATAAAGAGCCACCGTACCTAGACCGTCGTCGGTGCTCGATGTTATTGTTTGGATGTGTACGACATGCCTCTCTTGAGATAGGTCCTGAATAATTAACGTAGATATGACCTCTACGTCACGTCGTTCGAGATCGTATTATGCGGCCCCGAGTCGCTTTGTAGTTGGTAAACGTTGCCTTTAGTGTCCAAAGCAATACGATTTTCGTGAGCGCTTATCCGCTTGCAAATGAAACATTACGAATGAATTTTCACGTGTATCGCGTGTTAAGAGCTATAATGAAAATTCAGTTTGCGCTATGCGAGGTTAAATAGCTGTATCTGTTTGAAATCGTAATGCAATATTACTATTTTTACCTAAGGTATACTCTTTTCGTTATGATAATCGAATGCAATTTAGATTTATGCAAGTAAATGCAAAGTCGTTAACGTCATAGTGTATGAGCAGAACATAATGTGTAAGTTGTTAATAACACTTTTTAGGAGATCTCGTCACTTAATCGTAGTTTTCAATCTTTGTGAAGGCCGATTTATTAATTTAGAATGCTTAATGTAAATGTCCTTTTTTTCGTGTTAATTAATAATTCAAATTTTACGAAACTAAATTGCGCAATTTTAATCCATTCGCTCTATTTGTAGCCAAACTACGTAATTTAGTTCATCGTCAATTCAGTCATGCATTACCTTGTTTGTGAATCGCACTTGACTTGTTTTAAAGCTTTCAATAAAACAGAAAAAAATACCAACATAATAAATAATCATATAATCGCCTGTAAATGTTTAAGTAAATGGAGTATAAAATCACAGCCCATACAACTAAATAGGTGATAATATATTAGCAAAGCAAACAGCGTTAAGCAAACTTCATCCAATCCCTCTCACTTTGCTACAGTAATTAACGAATAAGTAAATCTTCGTTAAATCGGTCACATAATTAACGAAGCGGGAAACGGGGCGGATGGTTGTCGCGAGGAAAAACAGAAGAAAAACCTTCCCTTTGCAGCCTTTGCGATTCTGAGGCTTTTAAGGCACTCCACACACCTACTTCTGTTAGAACACGTCCTTCATGAAATGAATCTAGCGATTGAAATTGTTTTCATTTTCTTTTTCATAGCTTTTATCCATCTTTCGGTTTTAAAGTAGTTCAACGTGGACTTGCTCTTTTTCATTCAGGAAATTGTTAAAATATTAGTAGATATAGTTAAGTTATTAAAATATAGCAAAATCGTAACTGAGACCAAAATCAATCCTGCCTATGCACTCATGACAGATGAATCATAAAAATCTTCATCACATCATGAGAACTGATGTGGAAATATAGGAAATTAAATAACCACTTAATAGGTACACAGAAGAAATAAAACAGTTTGAAATTACGAAAATAAAGCATATTTCAAATTAGTAATACGCTATTACACATTATAATGCATAATAACGAAACATTCTCAATACAAAAACTACCTTATCACTCAAATAACGACAACAGAGAGGGAGTGAGAATGGACGCACAAGCAAAAGCTGTTGGAGGAAAGTCTACAACGGTCGTTATATTTAGCGGTCGAAGCCGGAAACAAAAACTAGTTTACGTAATGGCGCTGGAGGTATACAACTCCGCCGCGCGGTGTGACAGGGCCTTTAGACTCGAACTGTGCCGGCCATTACAATATAAACGAGGCCGACTCGCCTCGACGGTCATAAATCAAGAAACTCCCTCGCTGCGGGCTAAATCGACGCAGGCCGTATAGGTAGTGTATGCAGCTGCCTCGTAAATAAACAATCTTGCTCCGAATCTAAGCATTTTTAATTAACGAAGCTGAATGTATGGTCGTGAGCGTATGACTTAATTCTTATTCAATAAGGGTTAGGGGTTCATTGGTTAATCTTTGAATATTTTGTTTTTATACATGTCGGTCGATGAACAGGTCGTAACTATACGACGCATTGTGTTTATAAACAAACGGTGACCTTTTACGTAGCTAACGGTATTAAAAGTTCGACTGGTCTTTAAGAAATCTTAATCATAAATTTGTCGTAGGTAATCTGTGACCTGTGCAGATAAAGAAAAAGCATACCAAGCGCGAACAGAATTTGTACACAAAGGCTTCTGTATCTAACGTTAACATTGTTTTCTGTAGGATTATAAAATTTGAAAATAAAAGTCATAAAGCAAATTGATAATAATAGCTGAAACATTATTATTATTTATAATCAAGTAGCACAGTTCACATATAGTTTAAGTTTCGGCCCACAAACAATATAACAGATATTGAAATAACTGATAGACGCTTATATTAGTCATTGTTATACTATATTACACATTGCAGCCTTTTGTTTTGATGGATAGTATTGGAATCAACCTAAAATTCGAAGCTGTTACAAATATAAATTAATCATAGCTATTTTTGCAATAACAGTTTCAAACATTATTATCAACTTAAAAAAGACATTTTATAAAACTTAAAAGAAAATATAGTTTCTCTTTTATTTAATACTTGAATTCCTAGACTTCATCATAGGCCCTAACGGTACTCCGCCCTGAACTACGCCCCACAATACATTTATACTTCCAGCAAATAACGGTTCTCATCGTAACATTCTCATAGGCATCGTATTTTAAAATAGCTATGGCATATCACGCACATGAATACCGACCTAGATTTTAATTAATTCTGCAAATGTCGACACCATAATTATATAATCACGTCGCTAGAAATGCTGATGATTTAACAGTATGATGATAAGATTCAAGTATGTGTCTGTACGTTTGATTACATATTGAAGTGTGCTTAGTTGGCTGCTTACATATCGTCCGTCGATAAAGTATACGCTTACTAATGTATATGTTTCGATGTGATGTAAATTGATAATGCAAAATATTGGAAATTTATCAGTGGCAACGTGGATATTGGAATGTACTTGATTGTAACGGTGATGAAAGTGAGTAGCCGAGAGTAGCTTTTGTGGGACGCAATGCGCATTGGAGAGCTAGTTAACCCATGGGTCCCTGTTGTTGTCACGCGGAGGCAGAGTGGAGAGCGTAAAGGCGAAGTTTCTCGATCGAAATAATAGATCGTCACAGGGTTATGACTCAGCGATGGGATGTTTAGAATCCAACACGATAGGTAGATTTTGGCTAGATATCCCATTAGTACACTATTGACAGTTCCATTTTTGTGTATGTTCCATTTGTCTCACAAGAAAGGCACATATCTAGACATACCGAGGAAGATGACAGAACCGACGAGAACATCAAATGTATTAGAATTATTTTGACAAAGAGCTAAATAAAATAACAAGGCAGTGCGTTTTCAAGTATTTTCATTATTTACGCGACCATTTATCGGTAGTGTCTTATTAATATTATATTTATTAGCAAAAGTGAGAAAATTAATAAAAATATGAAGAACGATGACATTTATTTGGTTTTACTAAGAAATATTTTATCTAATTTGCCGTATACAATTCTTATATATTAATACCGCGTCACTGCCATCATTAATTCTATTAATATTTTAAATACAATCTTTACGCCGCTTGTAAACACTATCAAATTGAAGTTAAAAGATAAATCATAATATTTTAACATGGAACATCTGTTGTCAATTAAAAGTGATGAATTCAATTGGTTTCTTTTCAATTATTTTCGTAATAATCATTGTACGAACTACTTCGCAGAAATTCAACAATTATGTGCTTGCCTGCAAAATACTGAAGACATGTTGTAGTCAAGCGACTGAACGTTCTATGATAAACACTGAAACTTTAAAAATTAAAGCGATTTTTTAATATGAATACAAAAGTCGCACAAACGGATCGTAACATCAATGCAGTGCATGAAAAAGAACTATCAATCGACTGCATTTTGGTTTCGGTATCGACGCTTTCATTATAAAAATTTTGAATTGTTGATAACCACGGGAAAGGTAGATAACCACAATGTACGAGAACTAATTTGTACTCAATTATCATAGAATTCTAGTATGGTGTAGCATTAATGCACTGCGACTTTTAAGACAAATCGGTCAAACCAAAAAAAAGTAATGAAAATTGATACTCCATTGACTGATGTGAAGGAAGAAAAATGATCGACTTTGCATCTCTTTAACGAATCGACGCAGAAATAGAACAAAATCGGGATCAGGCTCTTATGTACGATAAAAAAATATTTTTGCAGATAATTGGAAATTAACAACAGCATTTTCGAACCGAATTGAAACGCTTACGTGAATGATCTGAAAAGAAGCTTATCGTAAAGAAGGTATTTCATATGAAGCTTCATGCGGATGTAATTGATCATGAGTTTCAAAAAGTTTAGTACATCTGATGATATTCGTTACAGTGAATAACTTTCTAGCAATGCTACAGAAATTGTCAACTAACCAATTGATTCTCATTTCTGTTCTTTTACGATAAACTGATAACTCATTCCGCCCGTACGCTCGTAATAATCGTCTTAAGCCCATAGGAGTTGCATTTAGAAAGCATCCGTCTTTCTATGGTTCACCTGACTGAATTTCAATCGAATTTCAAAAGGTGGGAGACCTGTTTCTTAATTCAAAGAACTTTCTACTGAGAAAAAAGAAGATTTTATTTTTGGTAATTGACATTATTTATTTATTGAAATTATATATGATATATATTATTGAAAATGACTATGGCGGGCAGAAAGTTTCTGACACATCCCGGTAATAATGTCCATTTATTTGTCATATTAATGAGGCTGTTGTTTCCCAAACAACAATGAATTCCAAAAAGCTGATGATTCTTAAGACTAAAAATATAGTTTTTCATTAAAGTTATAATTGATTTTAAGTATGTACACCGGAAATAAATAATGACAAATAGAATAAAAGAAAATAATAGCGCTAAACTTTAGAAATGTGCTAATATGATGAAAATAAACATTTAACACTTTAAAATCAGCACGTACTAATGTATAAAACGGCGGAATCCTAAAAATTTTGTCTGTTGTCTCTTCCTAACAAAGAACGGAAATTTTCACACGCAGACAAATCAAAACGAAAGCTCACGACAATCCAATGTCAAATGTACAACAATAAATCCAGTATGTTTATTAAGCAATGAAAATAATTTGAGTTTAAGCAAACAATACTTATTCGACAGACCCTGTAAAATATAAGCGTCCGTGTTTGCGTGGCCTACAGAAATCCTCTTTGAATTTCACAAACCCGCTATATTAAAACAATCGTAATCCAAAAGCAGTAAGAAAGGACGCCGCGTAGACGCCCGTGTGTAGGAGTTCCCTCTACGCGTATTCGTATTCTTTATAAACGAATCAAACGGGATATTCTAGGCAGCCATATCTTTTGTAGTCATTTTAATAAAGCGCCTAGAACTATGTAAGGCTTAACGTTGAGTGATTTATTCATTATTAAATTCTAGAGCGAGGTTTTTTACATTCTACTTTTTCATTATTTTCCATTGCACTTACATTAACATTAATTTAAGAAACTCACTATTATTTTAAAAGATATTGAACAATTTTAATTCCACATCTGTCAGTAGTCGAGAGTATTCATAATTTGTTATTTCTGCTGTAACGTCTAGTTGACATCTTAAAATTTGGTTATCCATATACGTTCAGTGACACTGGTACAATACAACGTACGTAACTCTGCCGCTGTAAATTCCCTATGAATGATGCAGTGCGCAAGTATATCGCTTTTCGACACTCTCCTTCTGCCCTGCGTTCTTATTTTACACCATCGTAACGCTTTTGTGACTAACTTCACAGCGACGGAGTTTCGTGCGTTGTACTGTAAATGGTATCAACGCAAATTCACAAATCTTAGAATTATTTGAACGAAATACAATCAGACTAATTAAACTTTATCACTTTTTTTTAATGACGTTTTTTGTTTTAATTGCATTTAACCAAACCGCTTTTTTATCAAAAATTAATATGCTTTTTTTGACAATATAATTGTTGAAGTAAAGATGTTATGATGAACTCACTGGATTGTCTTCTAAAGGTTCCTTCTATGGCTACGGAATCTTAAAAAGTAATAATTTTCTTTCATAAACATAAAATAGGCAATGCTTATGTAGTGATATGTGAATTACGATAGAATACACAAAATAGATTAATACTGGAAAAGTGATTTATATAATGATAAATGATATGATGAAAACATGGATATTTGGAAACGACATTTGATCTACGTTTATAGTCAGATAAAAGGCAATATTTCTTCTTTAAGATCCCAAAGTTACATGAACGAAACAAAGTCTAAGTGAGTAAATGTTGAAGTAGTTAGATATTTTACTTTCATGATGAAACTTTTCAATATAAAATATATGATATGTTGTGTCGTTATGCATTCAAGTGTTGTTTATCTAACAAGGGACACATAAATTATAATAGTGTTTCCTTGGGCTTACTATTGTTGTTATTGTAATAGGCCAATCACTTTTCTTATTCCAGTTTTAAGAACTTGAACCTCGAGTCCTCCACGCTGGACGAATAGGGGGTGTAAAGTAGTGCCTGTTGGGACGAAAAATGTCTTCAAGATCTGTCACTTATAAGAGAACTCGTGTAGATGTCCTATAATGTAAAATAATTTATAATGCATATAGATCTCAAAAAAAATGTATCGATCGAAAGCGAAGCGTCTTATAAAGCAGTCAATGATAAGCTATTCGGTCGAACAATAATTATTTACAGCTTTGAGCGATGTAAGTTTATCGAACTACTTCGAAAGGATGTCCACTATAGAACTGCGCAGGAATTTAACTTTGTGCCATTTACATGTGATTTCCGAGTCCGACGCTACATTTGTCTTCTATCCTGATATTGGCGATGCGATATAAAATATTCATGTTCTTAGGAATGCCCGGAGCCTGGCTTTGGCGAAACAATATCAAATCTACGTTTTTTTTCTTGTACACGAAATAAGTTTCATAGCTTTATGTGAGTGTATTTCCTATTACCTTCGTTTTATGTTATTACTCAGGTATAGGAGTGCTTTAAAATATAGGATAACAGCAATTGTTTCTTTGGTTACATTGAGTTAATAGATTTTTTAACTATAAGGTATATATTTTGTCGTTTAACGGTATATCTGATATTTATTCAATAATAATTTCCATTTTGTAGGTGATTTTAAATTTAATTAACTACGCATAAATTTTCTTGCAAGAATTATTCCCACATTTTAGTAGTTTCTAATTGCTCTGTTTATTTTTTGAATATCTAGTAAAATATGTACTAGAATAGGTTTTTGTTAGTATAATATGAAATTACAAAAATTCACACATATAGGAAATAGACACGGTGATTTTTCAAAGAATCGATCATGTAATATGGGACACAGCGGCTCTCCAGTCGGATTGACAGTCAGTGATGGTAGTCGTTCAGAGTTGCCGAAGTTGAAACCATGTAGAAGTCCCCACTCCATTTACTCAGCAGGTTCGTACGACCCTCCGAGATGATGTCTGGTAAGAGCCATCTTCATCACGCACCTATTCCCATATAATGTGGAAGTAGACGACTCCGAGATGACGTCGTCGGAAATTTGAACGCCCACTATTACCACTGACGCCGCCTCCGTCACCCAGCCAGCGTGGAGATATCCACTGATTATGGCCGAATGCGACTCAGACTACGGGAGACACATCGAAGCGATTCGCTGTCACCTTGGATAAGCCTCCAATGAGCAACCCTTCGGCAAGGGTGTGCTTTTTCAAGCTCGCTCCAAAAAAGAGTACTACATCGTGAACCGATCCGGAGTTTTCCCACTACTACTACGTACTAGACACGGAGCCGCCGATAAAGGTGAGTGTCCGAGGACTGCCGGTATACATCTCTTCCAATGACATTGTAGTTGCGTAGCCCGAACTGGGATTTCTGGCTTAATACGTACCCTGCGTCCTCCCCATCGGCCCCGGTTGTTTTTCGGGCCACCTTGACAAGAAAGAGCTGCAGCGCCTATATGATATCAAAATACTCCTGGATATGCCCGGTATTATTGTTGAGGTCCTGGCGAGGCCGTAGTGAACCGTTCCAGCGCCACAAGTGCCACGTGTTTAGCCACGTATCACCGCACACTGTTTTTACCCGCAGCGATTCTCTTCTTTATGGAGGTGGGTTTGTACGGCGGACTGCTTCCGGCCTCAAAAGAAGACATGATCCTCCTTTGAGTACGAATCTCCCCCACATGTGCTAACTGTATAAGCGCGCACAAGGAGAACGACTAAAGATGTCATGTGATTCGTTGAAAATTCTTGTACCCGCAACGACACGCGACACTATGCCGCGTGTCGTTGCGGGTACAAGATCTCGCCCTCAATGACCTCAACAAGATCAAGAAATGTTCTACCGAAGCGTCGGGGCTGCGTGTTTGTTTCAAGGTGCCTGCTGCGCGTGCGTCACGTCCACCGATCAAGCTGTCAATCGGGCCGTGCTTTCCGCGCGCAGAGTGTGCTTGTGCGTCGTCCTACCGTGTCCAGTCCCGCAATGTCTGAATAAGAGACAGCATTCAAAATGATTATTTCCATTCTAACCTAATTTTTGGACCCATAGCTACTGACTGCGACTCTTTTGAGTACCAAACCGCAAAGAAGGAATAGAGCGACCGCCGTCGCACAGCTGACGCCGAAGCGGACTAGTGATTGACGGCCTCCGAATATTCGACGCCGTCGACGCGTGCTTGGACGATAGACATGATTGTACCCTTATCCGCCTTCGCCCTTGTTCAGCTGCCATACATTGCGCTAGCGCTGGACGTCCGACTGCGGTGGTCATTGTGCCGCTACGCTCAAGCGCGCGTGTTCGACATGTGGCGATCCCACCTGCACCCACGTCCACCATCAATATACACTTTGATGCCGATGGTCGCAAGGGCGGACTTGCCGCGAACGAACGTCAACGTGAACGAACAGATGGTTGTTGGTAATAATTGCTATTGTAGCATTGGAGCCACGGTTGCTAATGCTATAACGTGTAAATAAATATCAGTATCAGTTCACCTTACACAAATACGAAAAAAAAAAATACTTGGTTCAAAGTAACAATCGAAATTAAAATAATCTGATTTATTTGATGTAAGACATGATATAACTCACTTTTAACTTGAAAGCTGTTTATCCTAAGAATAATTTCTTACATTATTATACATTACAACCTATGTTCATTTCATCGCTTTCACGTTAAATACGATTTATTGTCATTGTACGAGGCAGTGTGTACGGATAAGTACTAGTCTAACGTGATTTTCATTCTATCTTTGCTAAAGTTAGACTTTATGAATTTCAATTTGTTACGCGAAGTTCTGTAACTCCGGAACGTGAAAATGAATTTCTAGTCTTTCATTGTTAAAGACTTTAGCTGAAGGACGTAGTCTTCTTCTTTGACTGGCACTAGTAAAAGGTGTATTGGAGTGGCACTAAAAAAAATATTTTAAGCATTGCAAGCGTAGCAAGCAAATTGCCGTAGCAACAATACGAATTCGCCCATCCAATATAAGGTCGAGGCGAAATTTTAATATTTCGTTTAGAATTCTGTCATTTTTAATATGCTTTAATTAAATTCTTTTGACTTTTAATAACTATAAGGCAAAATATAAGTTGAAAGATACAAGAAACATTTATAAATTTAATGCAGGTAAAAGGCTATATATCGATCCTTATTAAAAGGCTATCAAGATATATCCTATTTTGTAGATTCCGAATGCAATGTCGCTGTGGATCGATTATTCGCCCATGTTCTTATTGATGTCATAACGTTTCTAAAGACTGATGACATGAAGTTAATCAATTTAGTATTAAAACCCAGGCCAGATAGCTACCCGAGCCTAATACACTTTTTATACATTCCTTTCTGCAAATAAGTTTTCTTACATTTTAATTCGTTTTAGATGTAAATCAAATCAGTGCCTCCTCCGCGTCCCGTATACAAAGACATATAACAAACCGCATCACAACTTTCGCGAGGTGCGAATCAACCTGACGAGGAAAAAAAAAAGAAAAAGAAAAGAAGATAGAAGTCCGCGGGCGGTCTAAACATCTAACATCAAAATGACGGTTATTTTGCAATACGAGAGCTTAAGAGGCATCGGGAAAGCACTTTGCATCAAATTCCCGTTAAATAGGCTAAATTGTCGGCTCCTCTTTTGGCACGATAAATGTCAAATAAATTGAATGCGTACTCATCGCACCCCGCTCAATGAACGCCGCGACAAGTTTTAGCTTTAGGAAATTTTGACGTTCGGTTCTTTAAATAGTGAACGCTTCCATGCGAAGAAATTGTGTTACTGAATCGGTCCGCTTAAAAAATTACGCAGAACGTGGCAGTTTTAATAACGATAGCGGAAGAAGTACTGAAACTAAATGGTATCAATAAGGAGTATACATATTTGTGAACAGCCAGTGGTCAATCGGTCAAGAGTTCGCTTTCAAATTGATAGAAAGATAGATGAAGGGTTCGAAACCATAAACGAATTTTGACTTAAGTCGAATTAAATTATGCGCTCTGTGCCTCGGAATGAGCTTACACCATCGTCGGTCCTGCAATTTGTCGTCACGCTAGTGATAGCAGTCAGCAGCTTTCAATCCTCACTCGACCAGAGTAGGGAGCTTAATAAAAGATTGTGGGGGAGCGCGCCCGGCAACGAGGTCATAAAAACTTGACACGTTGACAAGAAGTATAAAGAGAATTCCACTAATCTTAGGTCGATTTAAATTTTTATATAGTTCCAATGGAATGCAAAAGAGTACATATTCTTAAGCGTACGATGTGACTATTAGCTTAGCAAATGGCGTACGGTTTGAGTAAATGTACATGCACTGGCATTGCTCATTTTAAGAAATTTTTCGAAGAAAGTTTCATTTTCCTTTACAACTTGTTAATCTTATAAATGATTTACAATTTGTAATCATTCTTCTTTTACTATCGTTGCTCTCGTCGTTAGGGAGGTTTTCCGTTGCTTCATTCATTTTGGAAAAAACATGCACAAGAAAGTAATAATTATAAAAAAAAACCGGATGAAGGCGCATGGGACTCGCATCTTGAAGGTTCCGTACAATTTTTATTCCACGCTATTGCGTACTGTAAACACTATGAGTTTACGTTATCTAACCGTTGTTGTTTATTCAAGTTGAATGAACAAAAAAATCATATATATCGTATATTAATAGGCTAAGGTTAAAATGTTTGCCTTATTTTTTAGTATAAAACCTCATAATTACTCCATATAAATTTTATATCATTTCATAGATAATTCCTTGCTCTACTGGCATCAACAACTAAAAAAAATATTTTTACTTTTGCTTTTGTGAATTAATTAATTATTAAAATTATATATATGCTGTCATCTGACGACTTTAATTTTGAAACGTCAATATAATTAACGGTCGGTATTTTTTTGTTCAAATATTTCATCGATCTGTCATCTGAGCTTCATAATGTAATAAAAAGAACATTATAAACAATGTGCAAAATTAGAAACGAATTGAATACCCGCAATAAGTTTTGATTCATTAAATTGAATAGAATGATTAATTTACATAATAATTACAAAAAACGATAAGATAAAATACCTAGGTGACGGACACTGGAAAATAAAGCAGAAAGACGTCGAAGTAAGTCAAATTGTATTCTGATAGTCATCTGTGACTAGATATATACTTAAAATATTGTTTATGAAGAAGTTTTGTAATAAAAAGAAAATAAAATTAATATTTACAGTAATTTTGTAAACTGATCATTATTATACATAATCTATGCGAATGCTTCGCACAGGGTAAGTCTAGTACATATATAATCTTTCGCAACAGAGTCGCAATGTGGTTAGACTTCGGAGAAGCCAATTATCTTCAGAAGCACGAGTCAACATTTGAAAGAACAGCGCTTTAGTATCGCCGGGTTTCGTGCTTCTCAACTAGAAAAACAAAGAGAGGCAGCTCGTGAAACAGCTCGGTTGGCTGTAAGAAATCGTCGAGTTAATCGAACGGATCAACATCGAAAAAATCTTTGTCATGCGAGAAGAAATGTTCCAAGTAATTCTAATGTTGATTTAAGTCGAGCAGCGTTTCGGTACGATTGCGCTTTCAATAATAATTATAGCTCGCATCCTTTGGTCCAGATTGATGCAATGAATATTGTTTGTGAGCATTGTGGTACATTGCAGTTTAAAGGAGAAGTGCGTGGATTATATCGCCTTAATGGCAAAGTGAAATTGCCAGTATTGACTGGCTGCCTGGGCCATTGCATCCATTACTTAGTGATGAAACACCAGAATCACGTCATTTTCTGGCGAACACTCAACAATACAATGGGGTGATTCCAAATGACTTCGTTTGGATTCCAACTGTCTTTAGGTTTTACATTACTCTAAAGTATCAAAAACTTTCTCAGCAATTGCACCTAAAGTTCTATTCACACTAAGAAAACTTATAAGAGTTACCGAACTGTTTATCATGTGATTGCTTTTAAACCTGCATCAAAAAAAAAAGGAACGGGTTCTCGATTCGCTTGTTCTTTTAATTGATATATCGTGCCCCGTCAGGTGCATACAGCGAACGTTTTCATTTTCGCCAGCAAAACATGAAGGAGAACACGCCCTCCACTATACGATATTGCATGCAATCCAACGCAAATACCTCGTCAGGCGCTGGCCAGCAACACGCCGCGATCCGCACTCGGTCGGAAGATTAAAATATCCGCTCGCCGTTTTACCTGCAAATATAAAAATCGATATTAGATACACACGTAACGTGTACAGCCGCCGGAAAATTGCGGTTCTACATTTACTAAAATTCAGACCCGGAGGCGACGTATATATTCGTTTAATACGATACGGTGCGAGTAAGAAATAAGTACGAATGGACTGTGTTGCATTTTAAATATTAGAGAACTAGAAGAATAAGCATTTATTGTTCACAAAACAAACAAACTGTAATAGGTAAGCATTAATATCGCTGTATAGTGAGTGATTCACAGTTAATCTGATGAAGATTTCTTAACGATACGTCGTAGAACGGCAATAAATATTTTAATTGTAGTTTTCCTATAGCATTTTTGAGAAGCAAATGAGCGGATAAACCACCAGAAAGTTTGTCACCCCAAAGAAGTCACCAGGGCCTCTTTGAGAGGAAATATGGTAACTAATGGAAGGGGATTGGAGCTGATTGAGTGGGGAGAGAGGGGACTAGGCCACTGGAACTTTTAGTCAATGGACGAAATACAACAGCTGAAGCGCCTACTTTACGTTCATATACTGTGAGAGTGTGATGTTTCACCGGTCAAATGATTAAGTCTCTATAAAGAATTCAGCAAAGAGATTGCAGTTCGTACATATTATAACATTTTTAAGTTCCCGCTAAGAAAATTGAAAATTTTCTAAAATTTTCGAAGTTATTGGTTTCACCCCATTTTGCAAAAATCGAGTACTATCAGGATCTCTACGTTCTGAGGGTCTAGGAAGCTTCCTTGATCATCCCTGAGATGATGTCCGTATGCTGTGTGGATCTGTGTGTGTGTGAGTGTGTGTGTGTGTGTGATGTGTGATGTATGTAAACCTCTTATAATTTTTAAACGGCTTGACTGATCAGAGCCCACTAAACGGCCTTCCAAAGAGTTTCACCAAACATAGATTTCCTGAAAGTTTGGGTCGATTTGGACTGGTAGATTTTGAGAAATTTTCAAAAACCAAAAAAAAAAATTTTTAAAGTAGTTTTTTCAAAATAACTTTAAAATGGCTTCACCAATCAATTCCAAAAATCTAACCAACTTTGCTCCAAAAGCATCGTCGATTGCTGTAAACCGGGTCAAAATCGGTTAAATGTTTGTGAGAAATCGTTGTCGAAAGAAATCGAAACAAACCGTTTTCTTACTAAACACAACCGTATATTTTGTGTTTTGAACTCGAAAATAGCGGGAAGTACAGGGTTGGCTTCCACAGGGTTAAACCTATTTTTTAAATACATTAACACGTTTGTAAAACGATAACTGTAATTGTAAAATCCATCCAATCCAAATATACTGGTAAAAAATAGCAATCACATTCATTATGAACGTTCTTTGGCTGGAATATAACGTATTAGTCGTGTTTTAGAAATTGTTTTGTAACTAGATAACAATTATTTCTCTTTTTTTTGACACCTGATTGTCGTGCGGCGTTCACTAATTTTTTGTTATATTTTAACATTGCTTGCAAAATATAATATGCATATTAAATACTATACTAAAATACACTATATTTTGTTTATTAACACAATAAATCAAAGCGCGAAAATCACGTGCACAAAAGTCAATGGAAATCGGTTGACGTTTTCGTATCAATGGTTGCACGTAAATTCCCGCCAGATTTTCACAAATACATATGCATTGTGAAGAAAAAAATATACTAAATTGAACTATGTTAGATTTTTAAATTTAATTATTTTAAATATTTTTCCACAAACCAACAATAAAGCAAAACGTTTTAATATCGACGAACGGTCTAAAGAAATAGTGACAAGTAAGAAGCGCAAAATTGTTTGCATACATCTTAATTAATTTTAAAAATATCCTAAAATCTCTATCAAACTGGTTCAATAATTCCTCCGCTCTCACTAAAGATGACAAATATCCCTGTAAATTAACTTGAAACGTCCAGAGGCAAGTTGCCGGTGTTCATAGTTTATTCACGTTTCCTAAGTATAGTCATCAGTCCAAGTCAAAAGTTACAATTTATCAAGGGCCTTAGATTTGGACGTTCCGCTTTTAAAGATCCGATCTCCTCTCAGAGTAAAGCTTTGAAACGCAACTAATTGTAAACCTTTGAACTATTTTTCATAAACAAATCTTTCGGTGTTGTCGTTCTAATTTCATGCATCAAGTTTTTGAGAAATATCGATATTTTGCTAAAATTAAAATCAACACTTAACAAATGCCTTACACTATTAATATATCTAATTATTAACTGATTTGCGTAATATCACTCAATTATTTTACACTCAAAATGAGTTTCTAGCATTGACGAAAGATGAAAATGCTATACACAACAAGCGGCGTAAAGTACAAAAGTAGGAAAGGGGAAATAAACTCAGCTGGCATAATTTAATAAAACTACCTGTCTAACAAGAAGTAACAAGAAATAGTTTTCGTTCGGAGTTGAATTATGTTCGGCTTCAGAAAGAGCTGTGAGTCATTTTAACTGAATGTGGGCAAAACCGAAATTATCTTTGATACATTTTTTTTCTTCTTAAATAATCTTTACACATGGTTTCAAAAGGAAAAGAAATACAATTTACAAAAGATAGATATCTACCACGTACAGAATTTGTGATACAGTATAGCAAAAACGATTTAAGAAACAGCAATGGGATATGTACTACAACTGTTCGTTAGACTGTTGAAGGGGATTTAAGACGAGAGACATTCACATATTTGTACAGTAACATTGTAGCAATTTTTAAAAATTAATTGCTTAAAATTGTAAAAGAAAAATAAAACAATGTAATTACGAAACGTATCGCCCGAACACCAGTGACAACTGACAACATACACGCCACTTCGCGCGATGATGGGAAAACGGACGCAGGTACTTACGGGGGGACGTGGCCGGAAATAAAAAAAATCAATAGGAAAATGGGAATTAACAACCCCAAATATGAAGGCATATGGTTGAGTATTTTTTAGGACGGGACATCTTAAAGTTATTTAAAAATGTATATGCGAAATATTCAAACAATCGAATTTGTTTTAGAGTTCCAAAGTCCATCACATTATTAACTTGATCTTTTATATTTAGGGCTACTGAAACATTTTAAGCTATCTCAATTCTCGTTTTAATAAATAATCTAAGTTAATTTATTTACAGACGAATACACTATAAAGAATCACTACTGGAAGAGATTGTGGTAAACATAGCACAGAAAGGATACTCGTCATCTGAATTGTAGCCTACTCAAACCAATGTTCTCAGTTGTTCGGCATTCAATTTAAGGTAAATTGCATGGCATATCCTGACTAGGGAATTCATTACATTTCATGAAAATAAAATAAAAAATAAATACATTATGTGCCATTGAAATTGAGATTGTTAAAACTTAATTATTAAAGAACCTTAATTAAATTATTCTGTTCGTCCTGGATTCATATGTAAAACCATACGTAATCATTCATAAAAAAAATTTAGAACAATAAATAGAAATTGAAAGATTTAGCATTATTTACATTTGTTCTGAATAAAGTTTTTTTTTGAATCTCTAAACTATAGTTACGACCTAAGAACCGTAACCAGTCAACTTACCAGTATTAGACTTCACAAAAATAAAAAACTTAGATTAACCTTTAACAAATAAGTGTCTTTTAATAAAATTTCATTATATGAGAAAAAAACTATAATACTGTAATATTATTATTATTTCCAAAAACGTCGCTTTACCACGACAGTCTTGTGAAAAATTCCTAATTATAGACAGCCGACGGAGGCTGGCGCGGGCTTCATATCGGTTTTCTAATTGTACACGTCACTCCTGTGAATCGTGCAATTTCATTTGACACCGCCGCCCCGCGCGCTCGTCTCTCGGACGCAGGGCCGCACCGACTCCCCACAGCGCCTGTGTGCGAAACCTATGAAGCGCCTCTTTTTTCACGAATCTTAATGTTTCAACTTATTTTTATTTCTTATTTGTTAACTTTGACCGAAATAAATGTTCTCTAGTTTTATATAATTAGATAATATTTTCCTCAATAGGTAAAACCAGTTCATTTCCGCTTGCCAATTATTGCGAAAAATAAAACGCGAATTAAATTTTTATATACTTTATTTATGATGTTCTATCTAATCGTATACTTATATCTTAATAACAAAATAACTGACTTTTTTCTAATAATACTAATTTAACTATTACGTATGCTATGTTAATAAAACAACAAGAGTCTAAAATGTGTAAGAATATAAATAAACATATTTAAATTATATTATTTCCACTCTTCTAGCTTTTTTGTTTGCGAAATTTTTAATAGTTTCGTGTATGTCTATATGGTTCTAATATAGTCTCCTTTATGGATATTGTTGCTAAATTTGTTAATCTTTTCTGTCTCATTGTTGAGCGCAGGTAATTTTTTATTAGTTTTAATTTAGAAAAGGACCTTTCTGCGCTTGCTATGGTAACTGGCATAGTTAGCAAAATTCGTAATGCTATTGTGATGTTAGGGCATACAGCTGTCAACTTGTTTAAATATGTAAATTCGAGAATTTACACCACATAATTATTTAATATTTTGAAAAAAGACAGACAAGACATAATTTCTTCACACAAATCATAGGCGTTAATGTCCAATGAATCATTTGCTGTAAGTTTTTCCTGCAAACGATGACAGCTAATTCTTAATTGAGTTTGTTCTTGGTCATCACTTGGTTTAAATAAAAAATTAAACACGTCATTTTGATTATTCAATAAATTAAATCTTTCGTGTACGGAGGATAAAGCTGATCCAATATATAAAAAATACATTAATTTTAAAAGCGATTTTCGGATCATTTATAGTGTGGTCTTCGTGTTCATAATCAAAACTTTGGAGTCTTACGACGTCTTAGGGTCTGGATCTGAAGTTTCAAATTCAGCCTCGACATCTAATTTTTCGGCAATTTTATGGCATCATTTACAATTTCTTCAAAATTTGCGTCGGTTTTAATTTTATCAAAAACTTCTTTAATTCTGTTAAAGCATCTAAAGCAACTTGTATATTCATATCCATGGACTGCAGAATTTTGCTCACAAAATTTACTTTTGTCAATATTATATGCCATATATTTAGTGAACAAATGAATGAAAGGAGCATATTTTTTCTGCTAGACATTTAGCGTCATATTTTGCCTTCTGATCATATGATACACCATTTGATATTTCATATAATGCATCATAAATTTCTGGTAAATTTGTAAACAGCGGTTTGATAGCATCTATTCTGCTTGATCATCTTGTTTCAGACAATGGTTTTAATGTCAGATTTATGACATATTTTTTTAATAAGTCCCATCTTTTGGTAGAGGATGAAAAATATTTATATAATTCTTGCACTATACTAAAAAATCCAGTTGTATGATGATTGAGATTGGCAGCGTCGTTTACTATCAAATTTAAACTATGACTAGCGCACGGTACATAGAAAGCGCGGGGATTTAGATCCAGCAATCTTTTTTGAAGACCATTATTCTTACCGCGCATATTTGATCCATTATCATAGCCCTGTCCCCTTAAGTTGTTTATGTCCAAATTAATTTTGTCTAGTTTTTCTATTATAAATGACGTTAATCCAGCGCCAGTTGTATCGATAATTGGACAGAAGGCTAGAAATTCTTTATTTCCAACTTTCTAGTTTCTGTGTTAAAATTGACAAATTTTATATAATACTAATTTGCTCTACGTGAAACGTCAGAAGTACAATCCAGTATTATTGAAAATATTTATTAATTTTACATAAATTTAAAATAAATTGTTGAATTTGGTTACCGAGTATGTAAATGATTTCATTTTGGATCTTATCTCCGAGATAAGTCGGCATATTTTGAAATTCGAATCATTTGTTACGCGTCGTATTCAGTCATTGAAAGATCTAATTTTCCTAACATTTCAATGCATTTTAAAAATTACCATTGTTACGATCGTATAATTTTTGCTTGGCCACGAAAATCCATATTTTGTATTTAGAATTGGACCACATATATTATTCTTTTGATCACATCGTACCAGCGCTGCTTTTCAACCTCTAAAGTTTTTGTTGTATACTATCATAGTGTTTTTATTTTTAAGAGCGTAACACAAATCTGTCCATTTTTATAATTATTGAAATGAGCAGAACTTTTCTCATGTCTGCTGCAATACAAAGCTAGATGTTGCCAATCACTAACTCCCTCCAGAATTTATTTTATGTTTTGATTCAAATAGCTCAACAGAAGCAATAAACGGCATTTTGGACACTGAATACAGCAGCCACACTCTGTGATACTTTTCACCGTTTCCTGAATGCCTTTCATAATAATACTCGGAAAATTTTCGCCCCGAAGAATAACGCAGAAAATTATATTGTTTAATTTGTTTAATGGGATTTTCTGTTAGATACTGGATCAAAGTAGCTTTTAAAACTTCTGGCCAGAGTCCAGGGCCATCTTTGGAAAAAGTTGGTATTGGAGACGATAATTGTCTTGGCGGTGAAAGTGGTGTATCAGCAGTATCAGGCAGAGGCACGGACGTAACTTTGGCGGCATGATCTTAAATTAAAGACAGAAACAAAAACATAAAATTGTTCGTACATATCTAATCTACTTGTTTGAATAAACTGATTTGAATGAATAATTATGTACAATAAATATAGGTAAATAAAATAAATAAATATTTCTCGACAATTAAACTCCGCCGTTTAGTCCCAAACTAAGCAGGGCTTGTAATTATGGATACTAGACAATTGACGTGCAAATGTGCTTTATAGCATTTTAAATTTGAATTTGAAATACTACTAATGTACTTATTTCTGCAAATAAATACATATTACATATACACAAACACAAAGTTTTTTTTAAAGCACCTTGTGGGAATTGAACCCATAATTTCCGGCAGCGATTAGTTGTATAAAATAAAACAGTCACGGCATCTATCCGCCACATACAATCGGTGAGGCATTTCGACGATTTAGAAAAGACTGACAGGAATTAAAAAGAAAAGTTTTTTTTATCTTGACATCACAAACAGACTAAAGTTATATTTATTTGTACAGAAATTACATAAAGCACATACCACTATATGAAGCGTTTTTGAATCAGATTCTACAACACCTTCATCGATAACATGACTGGTTTCTGTCTCTAATGATTCTTTGGAAGTGGATGGTAGAGCCGTAAAATATTTATTTATTTTAGATGTATTTTTATCACGTTGTTCTTCTTGTTTTCTTTTCCTTATTAAATTCTGGTAACCAGATAATTTCTTTTTTATCTTGATTACTATCACATCGTGAAAACACGTTAAACCAATCAGTAACACACAAACTATTTATTGTTTTTAGTGCTAGAACTTCTTCTTATTATAAAAAATAATGCGCACCTTGCCCATACTTTAGAAAGAATGACTGTTCAATCAATGGTTTTGGCTCTCTCGTTTCTTAAAGTCGGGCTGTCGGCGAATCCCCGTGACCCCACTCCACTTGCGTCGCAGGCATCGTACCGGTCGGGTTGCGTTTATAAACTCATTCAAACAAACTCATGGCGGCTCTTTTGATTTTAACGCTGAGCTCGTAATTATTGTAAACTAAAACCCAAAGCGTAAAATTAAACCACAAACGTGAATATTATCTTGGGAGACTCGTGAGATTGTGTTTTGTTGTTTACAAGGCATTTGTTGCGCCTATTATACCTACTTACTTATCGATACTCCACTACAAAGAAATATGTTGTTGTGTAACAAAAATAATTTCGATACCGGCGCCCCTATTGTCTTAGCGCCTGTGTGCGCCGCGCCGCACACTTCGCACACAGGAGCGGCGCGGCCCTGCTCGGACGCCGGAGTTCCATCAACGGCCAATCGAGCCCGGAGCGACCGCCGGATCACGCAGCACACGCGACCGCGCCGGCCCGGCCGGGCGGGCGGCGGCCGCGCGTCGAGCCGATGCCGATGTCTATTGCACTCCACGGCATAACCGCTAAAACGCCTCGCTCGTGTACTAGTACGCATGTTATGCGAACCGATCTTTTATTCCGTGTACAGGATGTGGAAGCAGCTTTTAGAAAATTTGTCCAATTTCTTCATTGAATCAAGTTAGGGGGATTAAAGTGTGCTTTTGGTGGAATCAAAACATTGTAGAAAAAATTAGAAAAGTAGTATGGGTACACCTACACCAAAAAAATTGAAAAGCTGTCGACCGTGCAGGCCGACCCTGAAACTTCCCGCTGTTTTCAAGCTCAAAACGTTCGAGAATATAATATAAATTTTGGATCTCTTCGAGTTTAAAATACAGTTTTTTTACAGTTATTTATTTGTTCTTAATTTTGAAAACTTGTTATCAAACACATTTTCATACTGATAATGTAATTTCCGAAGAAACAGTTGGTTTTACTTGGGTTCATTCAACAGTCTATGCTGGCGTTGAGCTTATTCACCGAATATTTAGAGCCTGGTAAGATTCGGGAAATTCAGTTGAAGTATGGAAACCGCTAAATTTGTTTATGTTAGCCATTTTTATGATCTAATGTTATATAGCATCCCACTTTTGTCGCGAATATTCATATAATTTGTATGCTGCAGAAATGAGCCGTTTGGGTGATTTACAAAATGTGATCTCGAATACTTCTTAGAAGTATGTTTAAAAAAATAAATTGAGTTTTTTAATTTTTATACGAAAATTGAATAGATGTAGGAAAAAAATGAGAAATGCTTAGGAAAGAAAATGATCAACTCAAGCTCAATATTATAAATGAAAATAAACCGTGTTAAATGTCAATCGACTGGTCAAAGTCACGAATTAATTTACACTGTTTTTATCATCTGTACGAAAACATGTTCAAAAAGGTCCGTGTACGTTTATGAATTACTCATACAGTTTGGAAATATATAGAAGACAAATTATATCTATGGGCACCGATTCTCGGTGCTATCGATTCTATCGATTTGACCTACACTCAAGTGTTTAACTTGTTTTTCTAGATGAAAGCTGCCTTCGAGGTGAGCAGTAAAGAAGTAAATTTATAAAGTATTATAGCCTATTTTAAAGGTCATAAATTCATCTATTTCGAGTTTAAATAAAAAAAGGCTTTTCCGTCCAGTTTGAACCAGAAAAGAGACATTCCGGTCGTAGACTCAATTTTCAATCGAATTTCATTATCGGTTACAATTTTACAGCAATAACCAATTTACTTTGAAGAATTAGGAAATTAATTTGTTCATGCGGAAAATCAAATTTATACGACGAAGAAAGAAATTTAATTAAAGCCTCAAAGGAAATTGATTAGGTATATGCTCATATACTTTATTCACGAACATTTATCTAATGAAGAACGAAGCTCTACGCGTTAAGTCGCGCGATGCGCTAATTTTCCAAGCCATCTGCGATTTCATTGTCACATGTTATATTCACCATAACGACCTAATTTTACTGTGGTTGTTGTCATCAATTAAGCAACTGCTCTCCTTTTTGCTTTACTCCATCGTTAACTCCCAGCCAAATGTAAATGGGACCACTTCGATGGTAAACTGTTTCCATCGTAAAAAATAACTGAAAAACGTTAAGCCCTGCAAACCACCCCAAAAGTTCTCCACTATTTTCGAATTTGAAGCACTTAAAAATATATTGACAAATCTGTTTTTTAGTTTTCTAACTCAATAATTTGGTGTCCTATACATTTTTCTTTCAATTTATATTTTTGACAAATGATTTGGACAAAAGTCATATCTTTCTGAGAAACATTAATTTTTTCTAGTGAAAGAAGTCATATGGTGGGAAAAAGTCATAAAATAGTGCCTAATATCTAAATTTAAGAAAACTTTTCAATTTTCCTAGCGGTAAGTTAACAAGAATTTCTAAAATCGATTTACAAAATATTATTTGGCACACATAACTACATCATACACAAATACACATCCAACTACGAAATCCCTTTTTTTGAGTCGGTCAAAAGGATCTATCGCTATCTGGAATATATGACGTCAAACTAATAAACCGGTCAATAAAGTGAAAGTATCCACCTAAAACATTAAATTTCAGGCCAACATTTTTAATTTACAAAGGGTACTTATAATATAAGTGGTCTACTTAAATTAACGGTTCACTCGGAAAAATATGAAAGAAAAAGTAAGAGCGCCGCAAACTCAGACGTGGCAAATGAATTAAAAATATTGGAGAGAGTTATTGAAACGCCATCCAAATAAATGTGAATTCTTCTATGAACTTTTATTATTACACAAATAATGGTTCGCTTCACCGTGTTTATATTTTATCATATACCTGCTGTAGCTTCGCTATTGTCCACATAGACATAATATATTTGTCTTGTATGAAATTAATATGCTATGGTTGTGACACTTCTAAAATATAGCTGTTTCTATATTTTACTTGACACTTTATGTATGCGTGTCGTAGGACTCGTTTAAATTTTATTTCATATCGCCTGCATTGAAAATGCCTAGTTTCATGCCTGTTGAGCCGACAGAAACTATTCAATTTCAGACCAATGCGACCGTCGCCGGGCAGCAATTGAGCAATTCCTGCCCGTCGGGCACGAATTGATCATTTTCTGCACGCTGAACAAAGTTGCAAATTTATTTTCAATCCTGTCAGAGTATCTTTTGTTTATTTCATGCCTTTATAATTGTCATTCTGACCGTCGAAATCGAAAGTTCTTGAATTGTAATTTTTGATTTCCTCAATAAATTTACGTAATAAAATGGTATTATCGCTATTTGTCTGAAATAATCTAGTTCTTGTCGGCTCCAGACAATGAAACTAGCATTTTCAATACAGTTGATATGAAAAATATAGTGTGTGACGCGGGATGAAACACGATTTCTGACCGAGTGATGTCAGCCCTCGCTTCGCTCGGGCAGAAAACTTTACTCTGATCTGAAATCGTTTTGTTTCATCCCTAGTCACACAATATACTATTAGAGACCATCACAACGATACATAATTAAGACTTGTTATTTTCATACTTCGAGCGTACTTTTTTGTTATATTAATGGAGTTTATATCTATGTTTATCGCTCATCATTACGTCATCTATGACTTTTTATTATACTTGAACAAAATTTTATAATTTGTTAATAGTATTTATGTTCTTGAAAAAAGTGCGTATTAATTTTCCGGTTTGACCTTCCAAAACTAACTTCATGTTTGAAATTTCTGTTTTATTGCTGGTGTATGGTATTTATTTAGTGCATTATATCGGGTGTTTACTAGTCCACTTCAGGGCTTATCCGTTCATAAAATCACATTTTTTTTGATAGAGTATCAATTCATATTTAATGAACAATAACATATTAAAAGAAAATTGGGTGTGAGTACGTGCGTGAAAAGTTATACTTCTTTGGCATCATTAAAATAGTTTTTAATGAAATGAAAGTAATTAATTTCAAGAAAATAATAAAAGGAGTTGAAAAGGTTAGTCAACACAGTTAATAAAGTTCAGTTTAAGTTTTAAAATTGTTAATTAGAATTGAACTAATTAACATTCATTATCAAATAATACCGAAAGCGTAGAAATTATAATCCGATTTTAACATTATTGTTATTGCTATTTAAGTACCACAAAAACATATTTTTGTAATCCTAATACGCATAACTTAATATATTATAGAATATGTAAAAAATAGACCATTCACTCACCCTTATTATTATTACCCTTAAAATCATAATTTTATTAAATATTTTTTTTAATAAAATTTGTGGCGCTTCACTGTTTGGTTAAAAAAAAAAAACTAAAAATGTCTTCAATTTTCGAATTCTCACGCAAACACGCAATAATCGTGAAGAGAAAATGTTTCTAAAATATTTAGTTTAATATTAGCGAAAACTGATGAATTCGATAGGTCTAGTCACTACACCTTATGATTCGACCAACAACATAGCATCTGCAATTTAATAGTTGCTAGGATAGCCCGATTTATAGACAATGGTTTGGTAAAATTTTGATTTACGATAACAGTTCATAGACTTTTTATTATTACACTTAATATGATGAAAATACGAATTGAATGAAATATAATAAATAATATGACGATTTATTTTAGTTCCAATATACAGATTTGTTTCTGATATAAAAAAATTAAATAAATAAATACTTATTTTCTTACATTAAGTGTAACATAAATTCTCTCGTTATTCGAAATTCGAATTCGAATTCGAAGCGGGCAGCTTCAATCTGTTAATTTTGTGTTATACTAATGCGCGCGCATCTTAAAATTTCACTCTCATCATTTTTTGATAAATATTAATGGCAGCAGGATTAAGGTGGCAGACATTGTTCTCATAACTTTATAGTATTGTTATCTGCCTTTAAAACGTTATTTGATTCAATGAAGTGATGAGGGTACATTTTTGTAATGCCGGATCTTAGACTATATCTCAACCTACAATTTTCAAACCTAAATCGATTTACATGTGTGTGTATTCGTAAACTGCAAACGATTCGTATGTGGTTACTAAATATAAGATGTTAGTTACTTTACTTCGTTAGTTACTTACTAATTAGTTACTCCGGATCAATCGCAAGACGGTTTTGTCGTCGCTTGTCACGCTAACAGTGAGTTCGAGAAATGGCCGCCGGCCCTGGCATGTCTTGCTTTGACGCGCCCGCGCTTTGTACATCAAACGGGGCCGCGCGTTCATTTGACCCTCAAACAGTCCGCGCCGGCTAGAACCGGCATCTGGTAATCTGAATTTGTGATGCTTATATTGTACGAATGTTTAGAGTGATTCGATTATCCACTGAACAAACCACCACAAGTCGTGGTGGAAATGCACTACACATGAAAAAAGTTCGTTATTAAACTTTTTCCAAGTTTCCCGTAGAGAATAAGTACTTTTACCTATACCTAGAAAAACAAGTAGGTATGTCAACCATTACAATTAAACTAGTGTTAACTAAAGTGCATTAGCAAAAAGATCGTATCTTTATGGCACTTACGTCTTTTTGATAAGAAGCGTAGTTTTTCGGCAATAATTCAAAAACAGTATATCCGACAATGTTCTAAACAATCTCCGTTGAAAGTATTTATTAAGCTATTTTTTCCACATTTTTGAACATACAGTTTATAAGTAGAAAATAGTGTGTCCCCCACACAATTTCTACAACTTTCGGAGCGATTATTTCCGAAATCATTCACGTAATCAGGAAAATTGCTCAAAAATCTTAAAGCAATTTTCAAATAACTGTCGAAATTATTAAAAAAGAGTGTAAATTTGAAAGCGTGAATATTTTATAGAGAATTAAATTCTTACATAATAAAATACGACACAAATTATAACTATGGAATTCAAAATTATTTGTCTACTAAACGAAAACTCCCAAAAAACTTATATTAATAATGAAAAGGTTATGTTTCTAAAACATGTTTAATTAAGAAAACAATCTCTTAATTACTTGTTACTCTCAGTTTAGTATTAAATAGAGGTTTAAGATAGATTAACATTTTCCTTCTTAATTTAATATTCAGATATCTTTTATTTTTATATTGCGGTGAGGGATGGAGTTGTATCATATTTCCGTGAACTAGCGGTCGGCTGCCACAAATACGACATTCTCTATTACCCCACCATTACGAAATGTCAACGGCGCGTGTTTCCGTCTACAGTCCAACAATCTGCACAAAATGCTAGTACATCTCACGAAATATGTCAATTCCAAGCCTTTGTTAGGTTTGACATTACCATATACTCGGCAAAGATTCACTCTTTTCCTCTTCTTTATTTATTTTAGAATGAAATCAAATAGATCTTGCAGAACTATTTCCAAGTGCTATTTTAAACATAATATAAAGTTAAACTACCCTGAGGTACTAAAGTTTGGTAATTTTCAGGCCAGTGGTTTGCTCGGCATGACAGAAAAGGTTGAACCTATCCACGAACGAATGGAAACGAACCTAAAAACTGATAGTTTCCCAATAAAATAGTTGTTTAAATCCAATCATTCCGGCGCAGCCAGCTTATCTGCTACTAAAAACGTTTCACCCACAATTTACAAAGCAATCAGAACAGACGTGTAATATCCAGTTTCAACTTTCACATCTGCCAGTCGTCACGGGACGCATGGCAGATGTGAAACATCGAGTTTGTACAAGTAATATGCATTAAAGACAAGATTACGACAGGAACTAAATATAGAATAATGGAATAGTGGAAAAATTAAATATGATGTTTTTACAGAAAATGATGACTATTTATTTAATAAACATTCATTTTCATTAAATACAAAAATTCAATATTGATTTCAAGTTGCCACAACTTAATTCATATCATCTGTGACTTCAGTAATAGTTATATTCGATGTTTCCTCTGACGGTATTTCTGTGACAATTGCTTATAACAGTAATAATTAATGATTGATTATTAATAATCAATTATTAATAAAAAATACAATCACATTAAACAAAATGTAGTAATGTGTACGGTGTGGTGACGGGTCGCCACGCTATATTATAGATATATAGTCCACAGGTAGTAGAGTGTACGATGTGGCGACGCGTCGTCATGCGCAAGCGATTGTGCTACTCCCTTCTCACCCGGTTCGATGGTGCTGTTTGCTACCGTATACATTTTGATTATGACTATATATATACCCTAGTATAGCGTGGCGATCCGTCGCCACAGCAAACGTCGCCACGCCAACAATCTGGTTCACCTTGCGCCAATAGATGTTTCACATCAATAAGTTGTAAATTTGTCCGTAATTTCCGCTACTTATGAGTCAGTAGTAAATAATTATCGTTATTACAAAATGAATAATTTTTGTGACATAAAAATAACTTTGTTAGGTTATAAATAAATTTAAACGAATAGCAATTAATAGCACCGTCTGTCTTTTGGTTAATGGTACCACAATTTTTGTGTTATATCATTCTTGTTTCCGAGAATAAAAAAAAAATCATCAGACTCAATATCGGTCTTCAAAGTTAAGCAATACAAGATATTCTGTAGTAGAATTAAAATACTAAAAAATATATACTATTATATAGTAATTTCATTTTCATTTGATGAAATTGCGCTTTGCATTTGCGATATTCACCGTCTACACGTTTCAATACATCAGAGTGCACAGCAAAGTTCGCCGAGATAGGCCAATAACAATACAGCGAGGGCACTTTAAAAGGCGTATGAATTTTAAGCGGCGCAGGCGTAATTCAGCTACCCCATCCCGCTGTCAGCTCATAAAGGCCTATCAATATTGATGGTCCCGCGGAAGTCGGGCGTACGTCACAGCGCATGGTCCGCGCCTTGTTTATGACGCGTCCGCTTTCTCTCCCACTAATTTACGTGCCTGTTAACATTTCTTCTGTTTCCGACGTGAATGTGAATGCGAAGATCGCTCTCGACGAGCTCCCGTCCGAGATCGTCGGCGGTGGCTGGCGTATTCCGCTTCGATGCGGCTGTCAACGTGTCACTTGTCAAAGAATATTTGTCATGTTAAAATAAATGATTAATGAAAATACGTGGCCTCTACTGATAGCCGTTGGCGAGTAGTTTTTGGCGACAAATCACAGTTTTATTCCCTAACTCTTAACCATTGAAGTGTGCTGTGGTTTTCATCATCAACTCAGCAGCATGAGATGATAACTAACAAAAGCAAAATCTTGAATAACTAAAAGGAGCTCAAACACACTAATATGCCTATAATATTCAAAGGTATTTCCCGACATTCCGGAAATCGATAGATCCTAACTTGGTGTCTATAATACCACATTGAGAGTATACCCTTTCAAACAATAAAACAACGAAATCAGTCCAAAAATGTCCAAGTTGTCACTGACATACATAAAAGAAATACGTGTAGACGGATATAGCACCTCTTTTTTTCTTGGAAATCGGTTAAAACCTTTTTTTTTGGTATATTGTACTCAGTATTTATTTTATTAGTAATTAGAATCGAATATCAAAATCAAAATCAGCTAAAACTTGCCCATGATATAACTAAGACACTTGAACCACGTGGTTTGAAAATCCTATTTTTCCGTCTCGTGTATTTCAATGTGTTTGTTACATTCTATAACTTTAACTATTTTGATAATAAATCATAGCTACCAAAATAACTAGAAGAAAGGGGTAGTTTTGGTCATGAATCGGATTTAGCTAGTGATTACGACGCCGGGTGTAATTTTCATTTTCGAGGAGTCAGAATGTTTATTGACATCAATCTATCACTCCACTTCTGGGCTCTCAATTCATGGACACTGTGCAGTTTAACCATGCTTCTGGGGTGCCTGTATTTCTATTTCACAGCGCACGCTGTGTGTTTCTCAACCGCACATTTTAGTACGGGCACGCGCGATATGCACTCGCGTTTAGCGTGTGCGTGGGTGTCGCATCCCTACAGATAAGTCGTGTTTCAGTGACGTCATAACGTGTACATCGTATTTTTGTGTCATGAAGGACGACTCTGCCTACATTTCATATATAAGCAAGACACATGAGCGTGGCTTGGTGGTGTACAATAGTGGAGCGGGGAGATTAATTTTGGTGCTGTATTTATTTTCAAAATTAATTATTAATTATAATTAATACGTAATTTCCTTATTAATTACAATTAATAAGTAATTTAGAAAACCGAAGTTGTCATAAAAGTTAATATCAATAATTTAATAGGGGTTTCTTTAAAATATTTCAATAAACTTCGTAATGATTCTAAACGACGTGTCTAACACTATGCACTATTTACGTTACATCTTTTTGTTTTCTTATATTTAACCTCCGGTCGGAAATATTTAATTTAAAATTATATTTAAAAATTTTGGCTAAAATGTATTTTTTCACATAGTTACATAGATCAATCAACATTAATGGATTCCGTCTTATGCGTTATCAATATCAAATTGTTTACCGCGACTTCTTCAATTCATTATCTTACTAACTGGAATTTTTATTAACTCTCAAGACAAAATAATAAGAACTAGTATTTCTTTCACTATCAACTTTAACTTGCATAGCGATTGCATTACTAACATTTCTCCTTCAATACGTTCAAAAAACTATATTTTTCACAATAATTTCATTGGCGAGGTGCGAAATTCCACTGTGTTTGTTCATGCACTGCCGCCTATAAGCAGAACTCACACGTAACAAACCGAAAGGTATCTATCTATCAGGGCGCGCGTTCTGCATTCAATAAACGGCTGTAAGCCCTGCTGTTTACGAACGCCTCTCGCAAATTGGTATTTATTGCGCTAAACTGACTTTCAATTGTCCACTACTTTTGTTGTGATCTCGCCAGGCGTTTTGTTATTAAACAAAACGCAGCGTAGAGTGTATTACGGAGGGCGGCGGCGACTCTTTTAGGTATATCTCATTTAAACCGAAACGAATTATCTTCTTTCAGTTTGCATTGTGAAGCTGTCTATTTGGCCGTGGACGAAATAAAAATGGATGTCTTTGTCCTTTTCGTTGTTGTTGGGGTCAAAAACAACATTTTCTCTAATTATGTTCGTGATACGAAAATGAAAGCCAACTACAATTTGAAAAAATAATTAACGCTTGTATACAAGTCCGTAGTGTGCAGAGAAATAAGGGATTAAAAACTTTCTGCAGGTGCGATCCCAAAGGTCGCGGTCAAAACTATGAGTTCAATTTATCTGTCTGACAGCAGTCCTATCTTTTCAGCCAATGAACGTCCATTGCTGGATTTAAGCGTTCTGTTTAAATTTCCACGATGTGCGGTCTTGGGCCACGTCCAGCCAACGACAGCCTGCGACGCAGAACAGATAGTCATTTCACTCAGTGGAAAGCCGTTCTACGTGACGGCATTTAATTCTAGGTGACCACCAGAGAATCTTTCTTCTCCTCTGACTTTAGGTACATAATGACTTATTTAATTTTGTCTAATTTCTTCCATTACAATTCTATCTTTTATATAAAATTAGCAAAAAACACTGCTTTGTGAGGACTCGCAATTTTTTTTATAAATAGCGTCCAGTAAGTACAATAATGTTTCAAGATGCGCGCTACACCAGATTTTGCCGGGTAATCCCAACGGTGGCAACAACGGCACGTTATTTCGATAACTCACAGCGCCGCGCGATCCCCCGCCTGCGGGTCGCGCTGAAGTTGGTGCGCGTAGAGTACCCTCCGTACGTCGCTCGTTTGCGGCTACCGCACCGCGATCCCGCGTCCCTCGCGTCCCTCTTTTACCATTTCGATTTAACACGCATTCTGGCCAGCGCGCTGCGTGTCGTCGCGTCGTGCCACCTGCGGTGCTGCGAAAGCACCAGCAACGGCCGGCACTCGCGGCTACCGCAATGGAGCGTAAATTACATAATTTCTTAAAGGAACGCGGCCACCTCGACCTCCTGCGGGAGTTCGAGGCGCGTACTGCGCATCCCCAGCGTCCCCTGACCCTCACCCTCGGGTAGTAGTCTTCGACCCCGAAATGGATGTCGAATTCACTCTGCCTAGAGAGCCCAAAACGGCCAGCCACGTCCGCCCGTCGGAGGGCACAACCTCCGACTCCGAATCGAGTGATACCTCCGATCACTCTGACTTCACCACGGTCCGGCGCCAGCGCGTCAAAAGCTTCGGAACGAAAACCCGAAGCATCATACTCACGCAGACCCCGATGGGTCTACGTACTGCCAGAATAACGCCCTCTTCCAAAGCCAAAAGGCTACCAGCGGAAGCAACAGTTTCCACAAACCTCGGTCGATCTATGACTCTCCCGAAAGCAGGAGGGAAACCTTCCCAGCCTGCCACAGCCTCACAAGGGGCGTGGATGTAAAAAACCAAAGGCCCGCGGCCGCGAAACAACAGCATAGTGACGAGGCTGACGTCACCGCTCTCCCACTGCCCGCACAGCGCGGTTCGAAACCACCACCTGTTCGTACAGAACAAGGATCGGTGGACCGAGCTGCGCAAAATGTGCGATAAAACATCCACCTCGCAAGCGTAATTCCGCTCAGGGATTAAAGCTGCAAGCGAAAACCGTCGCAGACTTTAGAAACCTACAAAATCTGTTAGTGTCACTGAAAATCTCATTTACACCCCCTTAAAGAGGAGCGGAAATCAGAGTAGTCCTGAGGGGAGTCCCTAAGGAATTACCTGTTGACGAGGTCAAGGAAGACCCTATCTCCACATCTCCGGTTCAATCGGTACGCCGCATACAGAACCGCTTCCGCGAGCCCCTTGACCTAGTTTTGGTCTCCGGCACAGCCGAGGCCAACGATAAGGCGACTAAAGCCGCCTTCTTCAAAATCAGGAGCGTATGTTCTCCGGCGTCAGCGGAGCAGCCCCGCAAACGCGCCTTACCCGGGCAGTGCCATAACTGCCAGTCCTGGGCATTCGTCCCGTCATTGTTATTCTGCGCGCTGCGTTAAATGCCCGGCGACCACGGCACAGCGCAATGTACGCGCAATAAGGACACAGACGGTCCACCCGCCTGTGTCCTATGCAAACAAAAGGCCACACGGCCAACTATCTAGATGCCCGCGTGCTCCAAAAGAGCCCCACTGCCGAGAAGGTTGCGCCGCGCCGAGCGCCTGCGCGCGCCGTCTCGTCCACACTTGTTACGCCGAGCAGCGGCCGGACCGCGTAACGCCCCGCCCGCAGCAAAAATAACCAACATCCGCAGACGATCTGAGCCAGCTGATGTCAATAATAACTGTTATTGACACTAGCAAACTCGCGATCCTCGCGAAAATTCCGCACCGCCGCGAACCCGACGGAAAATTGATCTGTTTAATAGAGCACGCCTCACTTGTAGAGGCGATTAAAATAAATTTTAACTCGATTAATTAAAACTATCTCCCTCTCATCCCATACTGGGCCGGTACGCCTAGTTAATAATCAATAATTTTCCACGCGACGCGAAGTCCCCAAACTATGTTTGTTGTTCGCTTCATCCGCCCGCCAACGCATATTGACTCCGGGTCGGAAATATACGCGTTACAGTAGAGTCACCCAAAGGAGTGGTTTTAGTAAAAATCCCACATAACCCGGTCTCTAGGTCGTGGCCGGGTATCTTTCGTCCGTGAAGATTTCCACTTCCTCAAACCAAAAA